>CAWUDS030002658.1:0-50949 GCA_963859935.3 Lathyrus sativus | reverse complement strand
TCATCCTGGCAGCAGCTGGAATAGAACCATTAGGTACAGTTATGCCGCTTGGCGTGAATTCAATAGCTTTTGAGTCAATCAGGTATTGAACTTTATGCTGAAAAGCTTTACAGTTTTCAATGTCATGCCCCGGTGCCCCAGAGTGGAAATCGCAATGGGCATTCACATCATATTCTGGTGGAGGGATACCAGTAGGAGGAACCAGAGTCCGAAGTTTGACCAATTGAAGTTGAAACAGGACTTGCAACAACTGAGCGTATGTCCTTGGGGTTTGGTCGAAAGTCCTGTCAGCTGATTTTAACCTCTGAGCGTACCCCCTCCTGGTCACATGGTTATCTCGAGAAGCAATGCGTTGGAGAGCAAAATTTGCGGCTCTTTGTCATTTTCTGGCCGCATAAGAATTATCAACCTTTTGCACAGGTTTCACAGGCACAGGTTCCACAGGCACCATTGGAACAAGCATCTTCGCTGCGGCTTCTGGTAGCTAATCACCCTCCTTCCTAAGCATATTCTTTAACACTTCCATAATCAAACCCACTTGGGTCTTCAGCTGATTGTTTTCCTCTTTGAGCGTCTTCTGCTCCATACACAACTCTTGCATGTCTCTCGTCATTTGCCCTAGTTGGCTTCGGACCTCAATCAACTCTCCTCGTACTTGTTCCATAGCCTTGTGGGGACTTATGTAATCTTCCCGATCAGATCCTGAGATAACCTGCATCAACAGAGGATTAGGAAACACAGTACGAGGCACCTGCTATGCAAATGATTTATGCAAATGCAAACACGTATCCATGCATTAGGAGGAAGTCCCCCTCGATTCTAGCTCCAAGACAAATAAAGTCTACTGTCCAATCATGGAAAAGAAATCCTCATATATTTATGAAAGCCCGCGTGGGTAGCGTACAACAAAAGCAGAATACAACTGAAGCAGCGGCATGACCCCAACCAACAAGCTTGGTGGTGATCAGTATATTAATATAAAAGTTACAAAGAAATACAAAGAAAATCAGGTGCGGCCACGGGCACGGAAATCCTCTAGTAGCTTCTTCGTATCAGGATGGTCAGGCTAAGTGAGCAGGCCCTGAATCAACAAATCCCTTTGCCTGATGGCATCCAGGAGGTTCTCAGCAATGCTCCCACACACACCTCCTTCAGAATGGTTCTCCACCCTACTCCTTTTAGCGTCAACCCGGAGTTGATAATCCAGTAAGTTTGCTTTGAGCTCAACTACCTTATATTGGGCATCTCGTCGGAGTGAGGCTTCAACCTCTATCTTCTTGTTTTTGGCCTCAACCTGTGCTTCCAACTGGATTATCTGCTGCTTCAGCTTTTCTTCCCTCTCTTTGTGGCTAGTCAAGGTACTATTACTCAGCTTCTCGGACTGGGTCAACTTCCGGTATACCCTATCTAGATCCTACTACTTGGTAGTCAATACCCTGTGCACTACCTTTAGGTCCAACCTAAGACGCTCTCTAGAATCGGTCTCTTTGGTCAAGTTGGAGCCCAGGTGGTTGATCATCTCTATCTTCCTCTAGCAGGAGTAGACGGCTTCACTCTTTTCTCTTCGAAGCTGAGCGATCTCATTTTCCAATTCTTCATTGGCTTTGACTAGCTCTGCATTCTTGGCTTGAAGCTGCTCGTACTTCTAGACTTCGATCATGGTAAGCTCAGAAGGTTCATCCTGTTTGACAGGAGGAAAACACTTTCGCTACTCTGTTACGAATCCAGTCCACATAAGGAGGATAAGCCTGATTATTGCTTTTTCCTAATGAGGTCTTTCCCTTTCAATGAACGTTGTTCCAAGCATGTTCAAACCTAGCCAGATCATCCCCTTCTAATGCACCAGTGAGGTACAAAGATTCATGTACCTCTTCGTCTTTAGGAGGTCCTCTCAAAGCATACTCGAATTTTCTGATAGCAACGGATGGATTGTAGTTGATACAACCCTTCCTACCCACGAGAGGGACATTAGGAAAGCTCCCACAACTGTAAATAATCTCACTCCCCAGACGGTCTCTGTCAAACCAATCGATGTCTTCGGCAGACAAGCTCATCAGTCGCTCTAACCATTCCTTCGTCTCTGCCGTCTTTATAAAAGGACCATCCTTCGATAAATGAGTGACAAAACATCTGTAGAATAATGATGCACAACAGGACACACCCTTGCCTCTTCTGTTTTCGTTCTTGTAGTGCACCAAATGGTACACGTCTCCGAGCAAGGTTGGGATTAGATTCTTTGAGACGAAGATGCAAAGAGCATCCACATCCACAAAATCTGGAATACTAGGGAATAACATGATACCGTATATGCACAGGGCCAAAATAGCCTTGAATACCACCCAACATTCCTTCTTGGCATAATGTCAGGCTCTCTCGGCTAGAAAAGATAGTGGGAATCCCCAGGCTCCATTTCTCTTGACAACCTTTCCCTCTAACTCAGAAACATCAACATGCAAAGCTGTAGTAATCTTAGCTAGATCTGGCTCCTAATCGATAGGCCAAAAGGGTACCTGAGCAAGAATAAGTATCTCCAATATGACCGAGAACTCTTCCAAAGTGGGGGCTAGCACATAGCTCGGAAATGTGAAGCAACGCAGCGGGGGATCATAAAACTGCAGTAGAGTCTGGAGTCCGTTCAATTCATACACTGACGGTTTGCACACAACACTGAGCAGCTTCCCATAGGTTCTTCTGAAATCTCGCATCACTTCTTTACCAGGCAAGGAAATAAAACCCCTCAGAGTAGTAATATCCGGAGTAGGAAATTTGTAGGCCAAAGTTCTTCTCACACTGGGCTCCATGATGGACACAGAAAGAACGAGATTACTATAATCGAAGGGGAACTGCACACCTGCAACACAGATACGTGTTAGATGCAATGCAATATGAGAATGTAAATGCAGATGCAAAATGCAGCAGGGGATCAAGTGTTGTGTGGTGTTGTGTTGTACTGTGAAGTGCTGTGGCAGATCATAATTTAGCTTCAGCAAGAAAATACCACACTCTGATAACAAAGGACTACTGAAACCCACAAAACTGATTCACTGACAAGAAAACCAGGTTGTCTGAAGGTTACAGTTTCCTGCAATAAACCCGACCCCGCTCACTGGTATGGACCTAATCACTGACAAAGGTACGACATCCTATGCGTTCATCAGTATCACAGACTTTCAAGAAACAATGATACGATACCCAGAAGGTGTGGCATCATCATCTCTTAAAGTGGCCTCACTTAGCTGAATCACAAATGATCAGTCCCCAGAGTCGACAATCCTAAGATCTGAAATCCTTTCAACGGCCCACTGGGCTGGAAATGGAAATCATCTCAAAGAACCTCGTCTGAGTGCAGATTTCGTGGGAACTAGTGCATGCCTAACATACAGGTTCACCACAAATCTGCTTCTAAATCTATGTAGCTCTCAAGCCTGGGTCTGGCTTATCACTCATCAGAGCCCCTTCCCACAACAGCACAATAATAATAATATCATACTGGAAATAAAGTGTGGAAAGTAAAAAAGCGATAAATAAACATAACCCAACAGGTAAACACACAAGCGCTAGGAATGACTCGCACAGGGAACCGTTGGAATCCCCAGCAGAGTCGCCAGCTCTCGCTACTGCGAAAATAAGGTGCCGGCAAAACAGAACAGTCTCCACCTTTCGTTATTTATCCCTCAGAACGGGAAAGGAAACGATAGGAAAAACCGGACGAAAATGGTATAAGACAAGGTCATCGCAACCATTGTCTGGATTCGGGAGTCGGTTACGCAAGGGGAAGGTATTAGCACCCCTCACGTCCATCGTATTCGATGGGATCCATGCTTGTTGTGTTTATCTAACGGGTTGATTAAATCTATCCACACTAAGGTCTGGTCTGAAAAGAAAAGAAAATGACTCGACAAAGTATCGCACTTTATGCCTACGTATTCCCGTCTGGAACGAGAAATCCGAGTCAACGTAGTTCGCCTAACTACGGGTAAAAGGGGGGGAAGGTTGCTTGCCAAGATATCAAATCTTGTGCCTATGTACTTTCATACGGCATGAAAGATCAGAGCAAACGTAGTTCGGGCTACGAAGAACACAGGTTTGTTCAGCTGTTTTTTATCCAAGTAAAATTAACAGACAGTTCCAGTAGTTGGTGTTTGCAGCTCGATCCTTGGAGACTTAGGTATTACCGTTTGCAGTAGAACTGAAAGTTAACAGAACTCTCTTTATGCAAAGAGTTTTCCTGATTAAGGGTCCACGAGGACAAAAAGGATTTGATCTTTGTTTTCTATTTTTTATGGAAAAAAGTGTTTTTTAGTTGTCTGTAGTTTGTACAACACTAGAGACTATGACTTAGGAGCAAATGCGTCGCATATCGTCCAAAGGACATATACTAAACACTCTAGACGATTGAGAGGAGACCGCTCAATCATCATTTCCCAAGTAGCTTAAGGCTCGTAACGCACTTGTACTAACTTGCCTTTATTATGTTTTTACTGTTGTTTGAGATAAGAAGAGAAACAGACTCTCTACAGGGAAACTGACTCGATCCTACAGTTATCATGCAATACTCGTCTTACGGTTGAGATTAAAAGGGAAACTAACTACTGTTATCATGCATGGTTAGAATCCTAATGTCTGTCATAACTTCTCTTGAACAAGAGAAGTCAGAGCTCCTAGGGGAACATGGTAAAGGAAAGCAATCAGTAAATAGAAAAACTGTACAGAAATTACTGTAAAGATGCATGCAATGCAAGTGAGGGAGGAAATATGTGTGGGGCAGAAACCTCCACAAGCTCAACTCAACCTCAAGCCAGATATGAATAACTGCAAAGA
This sequence comes from Lathyrus sativus, assembly GCA_963859935.3. Classification (NCBI taxonomy): domain Eukaryota; kingdom Viridiplantae; phylum Streptophyta; class Magnoliopsida; order Fabales; family Fabaceae; genus Lathyrus; species Lathyrus sativus. Next base: position 46,128 of record CAWUDS030002658.1, on the reverse strand, counting down.
CAGTAAAAAAAATAAATGAAATCAAACAAACCACAAACCACACAGGCAAGGGAGCTGAGCTCTACCAAATACCTGCAAGCAAAGCCACACAGTAAAAATACAAGCAGAGGGAGAAACTCAACCTCTAATGCAATACAAGCAGAGGGAGAAACTCAACCTCTAATGCAATACAAGCAAGGGGAGAAACTCAACCCTTAGGATGCTCTTAGGCCTATGTTCGTCTACATGAAGCCTACTACTAATGCAACACTCCAAGCAAGTCACATCAATACACATCAATACAGTTAAACAGACAGGGAAAATAAGCCAGCAATCTCCACAGTAGAGCAATCTTCTAGAAGCAATCCAATCCAAGGTCTGTATTTGTTCTTCAAGTCCACCATCTTCAAGAGAAGGAAAGGAAATCAACAAGCAACCAATCAAGCTTCTATCCTAAGGAAGGAAATTGGGTGTTGGGTGGCAAGGGTAAGTTCCACAGGAGCTTATCCCAGGCACTCAACCAACAAAAAGATCTTTGGGGAAACCTAAGGGTTTGGCTCCTTCAAGAGGTGTGCCATATTCCCCCCATAGGAGGGACTGTGCTACCTCAAGAAGGTTCCTAAAAAGGAAATAATGAGAGAATTTTAGGAGCATGGAGATGAGAAGCAAGGTAAGTTCCACAGGAACCTACACAGACACTCAACCAAATCCATTTCCTTTGGAGATTGAAATTCAACTAGATGATTTCGAAAGACAGACATATCTTTTGGGTGATCCTATTGCTATAGTGACAGCGGGTTATAAGATTCCGACAGTTTGGTGGGCTGATTTTGGAGGTAGATTACCGGAGCTCCAAAGTCTCGCGCTTCATGTATTAAGTTCAACATGCAGTTCTTATGGACCTGAGAGTAATCAAAGTGCTTTCAAGATGGTAAGAAAAAAAAATATCCAATGTGAATTGTAAATTGCCTACTACATGCTTATGTTAATTGTATTTGTATTTGTTTAGGTCTATCCTAAGAGAAGAAATCTTTTGAGACAAGAAAGTGGTAATGATGTTGTTTTTGTGATGGTTAATTCAAAATTGGGTGAGAAGAGGCAAGCTAGAAGATCAGTTGAGCTAAGTCTGGACAATAATGGAGATGATGAAGGTTTAGATGCGGACCACTTGGAATATGAGATGATTTCTGATTTGCATGGAAAATATGCTAATGGAGATGAAGATCAAATAGAAGCTTGTTGGTTTTAATGTTTTGCCACTTGTTAAAAACTTACTGCTATAGCTTCAGTTTAATTAGAAGTAGTTTAATGAGTTGTTTATAGTGACTCTCTTATTTGTGTTATTTTATATAGTTTCACTTGTTGATTTATATGTATGTTTCTTACTTGCTCATGTTTCAGCTATGTAAGTTTACAATACTTGCCAACTGTTAACTTCGACTGCAAAAGCTAGTTTTTAGGAGGGTTGAAAGCATATTCAGAATCTAGTACTTAAAACAGCAGGGAAAGCTTTGGCTACCAGATTCTCTCTCACCTCATGATTCTTAACTTTGTGGAAATTACTAGATGGAGATGTTGGACGGGGCTTGACTTGAACTTGTTGATGAGAATCTTGCTTGTCTCGAACCAATGTTGTCATAGAGAAACCTCGGCCTTCTTTGTTGTTGAACAGGCAAAACTCTTTTAATCAAAAAATCATTTCTGTGACTATAATCTTACAATCCAAGGCAGGAAGTCTCGATTAACATTGTGGTGTTGGTTAAATATTAGCAGTCACCATCCAATTTAATTCCTAATGAGAATGTGAATAGAGAAAATGAGAGTTTTTCTCAATCTTTGAAATAATCTTTTTGAAAATATTTTGTCATGCTAGTATAAAAAACGCACAAGACAAGTTTAGGTATCTAGGTGCAGTTGGAATGTATGATTGATTTTCATGGTGTTTGGACTCAAGAATTTCGACACCACCTATTAGAGATATCCATTAACACAATATTTCATGACCTAATTAGCAAAACCATATAGGTGAATTAGTATTGATGTTGTGACTGTCAAATCCAATAACTTCCAATGTCATTTGTTCGAACTAGATCATGCCTTAAAAGAACGAATATGTGTTTAATAAGGTATCAATTGGAAACTTCTTGGGGTTCTTTGAGAATAACAAAGATATCTTGGAAGCTAGATCCATTAGAATTTATGAATGAAAAATAATGTTTTGGTTATGATTTGTGTTGAAAGGTGTTAAATTCTGGTTTTTTTTTGGAAATTTAACAGGTGTAATCGATTACGCATTTGTTGCTAATAGATTATCACTGATCAAATTTCAGCAAATACTTGAATTTAACAGCATGGCCACTTTAGTTGATTTTTGTTTTTTTGGATTATTCTCTCAAGTGTATAAATATATTTTGTAATTTTTAATTCCAATTAATATCAATTGTGATTCATCCAATAATACTCTCTATCCTAATTCTCTTTCTCTCTCAATTTCATCTGCTTCTCTAATTTCTTTTCTAACATTGTTACTACCTTCAATCTCTGTTTTTTGTATGTTGTTCTAACATTTGGCATCAAGAACTCCGGTTATTGATCCTAATCCGCTGTACCAATGGCTACCGTTTCTAATGATTGAATTCCCACCAATCTCCCAATTCTTGATTCGAAGAACTACGACAAATGGGCGAAACAAATGAAGGTTTTGTTTGGTTATCAAGAGGTTCTTGAGATCGTCATCAATGGAGTTACATTGTTAGGGGTAGATGTTACCGTAGCTATTAGAACTACACACAAGGAAGAAAAGAAGAAGGATTACAAAGCTCTATTCTTGATTCACTCTTGTGTTGATAACGACAATTTCGAGAAGGTTGGCTATTCTGAATCCGCGAAGCAAGCATGAGAAATCTTGGAGAAAGCATATGCAGGTGCCGTCAAAGCGAAAGTGGTAAGGTTACAAACTTACAAACGTCAATTCAAGTTAACGCAAATGGAGGACAAAGAAACAATCAACGATTACATTACGCGCATTACCCGGTTAGTTAATCAAATCAAGTCATGTGGCGAAATGATTCTTGAGCAGAATTTTGTTTCGAAAGTTTGCGTTCGTTAACATCACGGTTCGATAATATAGTTGTGGCTATTGAAGAGTCAAAGGATCTAACTACTTTGAGCAAGGATGAGTTGCAAAGTTCGTTAGAGGCGCATAAACAAAGGATGAATGAGATAGGTGCCAACAAAGGCAAAGCGGAGATCGCTTTGCAAGCGCATTTTAATAAGAAGAATAAGAGGTCGAAAGGAAAATTTGCAGCTAGAGGTAAGCCAAATTTTCAGAAGTTTGGTGCAAACGAGTCTCAAAATTCGAAGAATTCTACGGATGAAAAGGGTGAGAGCAGCTCCAAGGAGAGTGATCATAGCAAAGGTATCAAAAGGGATTTGAGTAAAGTGCAATGTTTCAAGTGTAAAAAGCTTGGACACTTTCAATCTATGTGTCGTGTTAGATTGAATAAAACTCGAAATGATGAAGCCAAGGTTGCTAGAGAAGAGGGAGATGATGAAGACACCCTTCTAGTGATGATCACAGAGGAGAATTATGGCACTGTTAATGTTCAGAACAACAGCTACTGTGGTGATAGGTTGCGGGACAGCAGCTATACTATTTCGAAAAGTGGTGAGAAAATGCATTCGGATCGAAATGCATTAGTTACCGTGCGTGATGGAGTTCAAAGTAAAGATGAATGGTACTTGGATTCCGGTTGTTCAACACATATGATGGGTCGGAAGGATTGGTTTGTGGAAATCAATCAAGCGGCAAAGAGTAAAGTCAAGTTTGCCGATGACACCACTTTAAGCGCCGAAGGGGTAGGAGATGTTTTGATCGGAAGGAAGAATGGTGGACATTCAAGGATCAAAGATGTTTTGTACATACCGAGAATTAAGTGCAATCTTTTGAGCATTGGCCAATTACTTGAAAGAGGGTACTTAATTCGGTTGGAGAACAAGATGTTACGCGTTTTAGATTCAAGTGGTGTGTTGATTCTAAAAGCGTCGATGTCTGCCAATAGAACTTTTAAGGTTGAGTTAAAGGTTATGGAGCATCGTTGTTTAGCTACCGCGGAAAGTAAAGATGAGTGGTTATGGCATTACCGTCCTGGTCACCTAAATTTTAGGAATCTTAAAATGTTGCAACAAAGTGAAATGGTAACGGGGCTGCCACATATTAGTGTTCTGACAGAATTGTGTGAGGAGCGTGTGAAGAGTAAGCAACACAAGAATGTGTTTAGCAAGGATGCGGGTCGAAGAACCAAAGGCTTACTTGAGGTGGTGTATTCCGATGTTTGTGGACCGATGCAAGTAGAGACTTATGGCAGCAATCGATATTTTGTTATGTTTATTGACGACTTTAGTAGGAAGCTTTGGACATATCTTATCAAGAGGAAGGATGAGGTATTTGGAGTGTTCAAGAGTTTCAAATCCATGATGGAGCGTCAAAGCGGTTGGAAGCTCAAAATTCTCAAAACGGATGGTGGAGGTGAATATACCTCTAGTGAGTTTGGGAAGTTTTGTGATCTTGAGGGTATTGTGCGTGATGTGGTGCCTCCATATACGCCTCAACAAAACGGATCTGCCGAGAGGAAAAATCGTACAATAATGAACATGGTGCGTAGTATGCTTTGTGGGAAGAAGTTGCCTAAGGAATTGTGGGGTGAGGCTGTGTCTACAGCCACCTATTTGTTGAATAGGTGTCCTACTAAGAAGCTGGAGAAGATCACACCAGAAGAGGTTTGGAGTGGTTTCAAACCGAGTGTGAATCATTTGCGCGTTTTTGGATTGATTGCATATCGTCATGTACCAAATCAACTTAAAAAGAAGTTGGATGATAAAGGTGAGAAGTTGATATTTGTTGGATATCACTCTACTGGAGGTTACAAGCTGTTTGATGAGAAGAATAAGAAAATCGTTATAACCCGAGATATATTTTTTGAAGAAATAAAAACTGCTGAAACAGCAGGTGTAATCGATTACCCGATTGTTGCTAATCGGTTACACCCTGCAGAATAGCAGCAGTTCTTTAATATTATTTTACAATTTTATTTAATAATATTAAAAATATAATTAAATAAATAAACTTATATTTTTACAATTATATTTTACAATTATATCATAAACTTATATCTTTGATTTTTTTAATTTGTGCAACAATAAAAAATTATTAAATAAATAAACTTATACTTCACAATTATATCATAAACTTATATTTTTTATTTTTCTAATTTTTACAACAATAAAAAAGTATTAAATAAATAAATTTTTTTAAAAAAATAACTAAAAAAACTCAATTAATATTATAAAACATTCTTAAGAAAAACTAAGAATGAATATAAAATTAAAAAATGTCTCAACAACATATTTTTGAAATCAATATGTGTTTTATAATTTTATTTATTAATCGTAAAAATATAATAAAAAATAAAAATAAACTAAATAATTCGCAGCAAAAGTCGCAGATATATACAACAAATTCCGCAGTAAACTTCGCAGGAAGTCCTGCGTTATTTCCAGAGAATTTTGTGATTTCAATGGATAACAATTTCCTGCGAAATTTGTCGCAGCAAAATCCGCAGGAAAGTTATATTTTATTTTTAAATCTAAAATCGTAGCTAAAGTCTCAGGAGTTCCTACGAAATTTGCTGCTACTATATTTTTCGCAGGAAATAATGTTTCACAATATAAAGGCGCAGGTGAAGTCACAGGTTTAGCTGCGGAACATTTACGCAGGAAAATCCGCAGGTAATCTGTGTATTTGTAGTAGTGCATCATTTGTATTTTTATATGGCATACTTCAAAATTCATCTTCACTTCTCACAAGAGAAAAACACATAATTGTTGTCTATAATTTATTAAATAAGAATTCTACACCATCTTATTTACACTTCAATTATTTTTGTGTTACATCTCATATTCTTAAGTGCATTATAAGAAAACATGGAATTAGCTAGGGGCGTGGGCTAGGGGGGAAACCCCTCACTAAAATAAATACATTTGTTTGGGGTTAAACCCCTCGCAAAACACAAATAGGAAAGAAAAAAAATAAAAACAATTAACTAGGGGATACCTCTCGTAAACAAGGGGGAAAAACTTTTTTGAAATTTGAAAAATGCTTTTACTAGGTTCAGTGCAGAATTTGGTGGGAATGGTTGAACATTTGCGAGGTGGTAGCCCCTCACCACGTCACGGCTTACAATTTGCGAGGGTCCTCCCTTCACCAATTGTCCTATTTTAGTAAAATCCCTCTGAAAATGTATTTATTCCTCTGTCAAATTGTCTGCCACACGCCAACAGTGGCTAGGGGCATCCTCTCGCAAATGGCCCATTGAATTCTTGCATGGAGGGACCCCTCGCAAATGACGCCACGTCATTTGTCCGTTGGGACTTACCTGGAGGAACCCCTCGCAAAAGGCACTATTAAATGCCCAAATCATTTCCAAACCTATCAGTCATTTACTTTGCATTTTCTTCTCCATTTCATCTTCTCCATTTTTCTTCTTTGGTTTTCTTCTTTCCTTCTATGTTCCACCATTTTTGTCCCTCTTCATAAAAGTGAGTTGTTTTATTTATTTATATTATTTTTCGTATTTATAATTTTTTTTATTGTTTAGATTTATTAATTAATTTTTTTTATTTATTTGTTATGTTGCATGTACTGTGGATAATATATAAAGCTATCTAATTTTTGTCAAGAGGAACTACGAATTTGGGAGAGCATCCAAAAGGTACACACTTCAGTTTTTTTTAAGATGTTATATATATTTTTATTTTGAAATTTATGTTGATGTTGGTGGCGGTTGATGTATAAAAATTTTTGTAAGAAAATATATTTTGTAAAGAAAAATTCATGCTGGTGGCTGTTGAAATTTATTTTGTAAAGAAAAATTTACGTTGGTGGTTGTTTTTTCTTAAGATATTACTATTTATGTATATTTCGAAATATATTTTGTAAAGAAAATATATTTTGTTATAAAACAGATTTTAATATTTATATTATAAAACATATTTTAATATATTGTTATAAAAATATTAATATTATATATTATTTAATTAAAACAGTATATATATATTTAATTATAAAACAGATTTTAATTAAAATATTAGTATTATATTTATTAACATATTTTATAAACATATTAAAAACAGAATATTAGTATTATATTTATTAAAAACAGAATATTAATATTAGTATTATATTTATTAACATATATTATAAAACATAATATTTTATAAACATATTAAAATATATTAGTATTATATTTATTAAAATATTAGTATTAAAAAAGTATATATATTTATTAACATATTTTATAAACATATTAAAACAGAATATTTATTAAAACATATAAACAGAATATTTTATAAACATATTAAAACAGAATATTTATTTACATATTTCCTTAAAACAGATATTATAAACATATTATTTATTAAAACATATATTATAAACATATTATTTATTTAAATTTATTATAAACAGATTTTATTATAAACAGAATATTTATTTATTATAAACAGATTTTATTAAAACATATTATATATTATTTTTAAAAACAAAATATTTATTTATTTAAATTTGAAAATATATTATATATTATTTTTATAAAAGAATAGATTATATATATTAATATACACTTTTATTTAAAAAGTATGAGTTAAATCATAAAAATATATAATTTGTAATATATTTAAGTAACATATACAAACTTTTTATATAAAGTATATAATTTGTAATATATATATTTTCTAAAATATTAATATAATTTGTAATACATTTTCTAAAATGTAATATATACATTTTCATAAAAGTATTTATTTTTTAAAATATTAATATAATTTAGTAATATATTTATAAGAAACATAATATTGTTGTAAAAAGTATGTAAATTTGTGAAAATATGTTATAATTTTATTTTAAAGTTGTAAGTTTGTGAAACATAATATTGTTGTAAAAAGTTTGTAAGTTTGTGAAAATATGATATGTTAGTTAGGTCAATAGTTATAAGTTTGTAGGTAGATCAATTCCCCTTTTCTTAAATATAAATTTAAACATGAACAACATTATACATGTGCAGTATGGAATATTATTAGTTCTATCGTAGTTGGATGTATGATAGAACGTATCCAAGAAGAGTGGGCTTAAACCACATTTTAAAGAAGGAGTTGTTGCATTTCTTACTTATGCGTTTGCTCAAGAATGTTGTCGAAGCGAAGGAGGGGTAAGATGCACGTGTTTAAAGTGTGGTTGCAGAAATATAATTAGTGATCCAAATGAAGTGAAACGGCACTTGGAGAAAGATGGTTCTAGGCCAAATTATTGGGTGTGGTATTCTAATGGAGAAATACTGCCAGAGATGAATAGAGAGGCTTAAAGCAGTCAAACACATATTGGAGTTGAGATAGGCAAAGAGACATCAAGCAGTCAATCACATTTGCAAGATCATGAACAATTTAATCTCATAGATGATATGGTTGGTGATGCATTAGGGGTGAATGTGACTTATGATGAACCTCAAGATTTTGATGCAAATGAGCTCCCGAACGAGGAAGCATAAAAGTTTTATCAATTGTTGAAAGAAATAAATATACCACTGTTTGAGGGGTCTTTTGACTCCATGTTATCCATGTGTGTGAGACTCTTGGCCGCGAAGTCAAATTAGAATGTTCCTGATCAGTGTTTAGAATTCTTTGCAAAAATGATGTTGGATGCGACTCCTGTGAAAGAAAACATGCCTACAAGTTATTATGATGCGAAGAGAATGGTGTCGAAGTTAGGACTAAAAGTGAAAAATATTTATTGTTGCATTGGAGGTTGTATGTTGTTTTTATGATAACGAGTTTGGTACAAATGATGGGGGATTGGAGGAATGTAAGTTTTGTCAGAGTCCGAGGTATTTAGCCCACAGTAAAGGTGTTGATCGAAAATAAAAGCGAGTTGCAGTGAAGTCCATGTTCTATCTGCCAATAATTCCTAGATTGCAAAGGATGTTTGCGTCAATTCATAGTGCAAGCCAAATGACATGGCATCATACAAATTCCAATAGTTCAGGCATGATGCGACATCCATTTGATGGCGAGGCATGGAAACACTTTGATAGAGTACATACAGATTTTGCAGCAGAACCCAGAAATGTCAGGCTCGGGTTATGCTCAGATGGTTTTACTCCTTATATCCAATCGTCAGTAATTGCCTATTCTTGTTGGCCAGTTATTGTTACCCCATACAATAACCTTCCCGAGATGTGCATGACGAAACCTTACATGTTTTTGACATGCCTCATTCCAAGACCGTCGAGTCCAAAAGCGGGAATAGATGTTTATTTGCAACCTTTAATTGATGATTTAAAGAGGTTGTGGATTAGAGAAGGGACTTATGATGTGTTTCGCAGACAAAACTTTAATATGCGAGCTGCTTTGATGTGGACAATTAATGACTTTCCTGCATATGGCATGTTGTCTGGTTGGGGTACGCATGGCAAAATGGGATGTCCACATTGCATGGGACACACAAAAGCGTTTACTTTGCAAATGGGTGGTAAAAGTTCATGGTTTGACTATCACCGTAGATTCTTACCTATGAACCATGTTTTTAGAAAAAATAAGAATGCTTTTAGAAAAGGAATAAAAGTAACAGATCTTCCTCCCCCTCGACTGTCATCGACTGAAGTATGGAATAGTGTTAGTGACCTGCCAAAATTCACAGATAATGGTAAAACATGCAAAATTCCAGGATATATGGATACTCACAATTGGACAAAAAGAAGTATTTTTTGGGACCTCCCATATTGGAAGGATAATTTGTTGCGACATAATCTTGATGTTATGCATATTGAGAAGAATTTTTTTGATAATGTATTTAACACAGTGATGGATGTCCAAGGCAAGACAAAAGATAATGAGAAGGCTAGAAAGGACTTAGAACCTTTGTGTAACCGAAAAGACTTGGAGCTAAAACCCCAACCAAATGGAAAATTATTAAAACCCAAGGTTTGTTGCACTCTTACTCCCCAAGAAGCAAAAGCAATATGTCGATGGTTAAATGAGTTGAGGATGCCCGGTGGTTATTCTTCTAACTTAGCAAGATGTGCTGATGCAAAAACAGGAAAGCTGCATGGAATGAAAAGTCATGATTGTCATGTTTTCATGGAACGATTTCTTCCAATTGCATTCAGTTCACTTCCTAAGCATGTTCTTAATCCACTAATTGAGATTATTCAATTTTTTAAAGACATTTGTTCGTCAACTTTACGAGTGGATGACATCTTTAAGTTGGACAAAAATATTCCCATCATTCTCTGCAAGTTAGAGCAAATATTTCCCCCAGGTTTCTTTAATTCTATGGAGCATCTCCCTGTGCATCTTACTTACGAAACTTACCTTGGTGGACCTGTTCAATATAGATGGATGTGTCCATTTGAACGATTCATGGGTGATTCAAAGTGATCTGTGAAAAATAAGGCGAGAGTTGAGGGATCAATATGTGCACATTATTTGCATCGAGAACTTCACATTTTTGCTCGCATTATTTCAATCATATGATGTTGACTCCGAGAATCATAAGGAATGAAGTTCACTTTAGTGAAAGAAGTCAATTCACCTTATCGTTTTTTGGCCGTCCCGGTCGTCCTTCTGGAAAGACAAGTGTGCATTGGTTGTCTGAAAAAGAAATGCAATCTGCTCATGTTCATGTGTTGATTAACTGCGTTGAAGTTAAACCATATCTTGAGTGGTGAGGATGGTGTGTTGTAATCAAGTCCAATCCAATGGGTTATATTGAATCTGACGGTGTAATGGAAGATGATGAGATTTCACCAGTGAATGGGGTAATTAAAATTGAGGAGATTACAAGTTTGGGTGATACTGTGGTTGTGGGTCAACAAGTTGATGCAACCATCTTGTTATCAGCAAATCATGTGAAAGAAGAGGAGGAAGAGTCAGGAGACTCTGAAGTCGACAATATTGTATCTGATGAAGACAGTGACGATTACAATGATGAATAAATTAAATAATATGTATTATTTAATTATACTATTGTGTAATAATACTACTATGTAATATGTATTGTTATATATATAATACTTTTGTGTAATTTCTTGAATTAATTTACTTTTGTCATTTTATAAAATATTTTAGTTTAAAAATACCACCCAGAAGTGAGGAAAAGGGTAAGGGTAAGGCTCGCCGCATAAGGTTCGTTGTAGAAGAGGTTCCAAATTCGTCTATGTTTATTCCTATGCCACTTTCGAGTCAGGTGCATCCTACTCCATTTCCTGTGCACCCTACTCCATTGCCTGTGCACCCTACTCCACTCCCTATGTAGACTTCACCCATGTCTGGCGGGTCTTTCACCAGATTACTATCCACACCTGATTTTCCTTCATTCCCACCGATATCTGCGCCGACCTTTATTAGTCCTCCTGGATATGCACCTATTATGCATCACAGTACCCCGCATCCCTCATATTTTCCGATGCCTTCCATGAATTCAAGCGAGCCTAGCGTTCTGATGCCTTCCATGCAGTATTCTATGCCATATAAGGAGGCTGGTGGATCTGGCATGCCACATGCATCACCTGTGCATTCTACACATGATGAGCAGGATGAGAAGGGTGATACTAGTGCTCATGGTCATGGAGGTACCAGTTCTTATGATCATGGAGATACTAGTGCTCCTGATAGTTCTCATGAGGAGCGACGGAGGACACACATTTTGAGAAATGCAAAGCCGCAAACAATTAGAAAATACAAGGGCAGATATGTCATTCGTTGCGATGGAGGAAGGTATGTTTTATATATTATTTTTTAAAAATTTAAATTTGAGTTTTTTTAATGTCAATACTAACTCAATATTTTTTTGGCTAGTCTTATACTATCACACCAGGCAGTATCGTGTATAACAGAAGTTATTAAAGAAAAGTATAAAAAGTTTTGGCCGACATATGAAGCACTTCTCGAAAAAGAAAAGGTAGATTGGTTTAGTTTATTTCAGGTATAAAAGTAACTATTATTTTAATTTATTATATATTTAGTTTATTTCATGATTTAACATTATTTAATTTTTTAAAATTCATAAAACAATGTAGCAGAAATGTGTTTGGGACTTTACAGAGCAGCAACAAGTAAGAGAAAATTTTGATACAAAATATGCTGCCCGATTATCCGACACACTTAGACGTGTTCGAATTAATTGGGAAAATAAAGGAACACGTCCCTGTTGGATAGGTGAAGATGTATTTAAGCAACTTATTGACCATTGGAATTCGGAAACCTTTAAGCAAGTATTTGAAAAAGCAAAAAAAAAAATAGGGCATTTGAAGTTGGTGGCTGCAACTACGCAGCAGGAAGTATTAGTGTTGCTGAAATTGCACATAGGCTGGTAAATTTATTTATTTTACTTAAGTTTTCATTTACAATTTAGATTAAAAAAAACTATTTTTTCACTTATATGTTTTATTTTATTATCGTGATGAGTTGGGTAGAACTCTGATACTTAATGAGATCAATCTAGAGACTCATATCAAGAAAAATGGGGAGTTTGTCGATAAACGCTCAAAGGAAACTCAAATAAGTTTTGCTAAAATTTAGTCATTTTATTTCTTTCTTTTATAACATGTTATTTAGTCATCTTATTTAAATTATTATAACATCTAACTTTTTTTTATAGGAGCAGTATGATCGAAGACTTGCACTTTCTTTATTTGAGCATCCTGAGTTACCTCCACCACCACAGGGATACCCTGTTGATCCTTGTCTAGGTTTTCAGACTTGGTATGATGCTGCTCGCGGGAAGAGGAAAAATGAAAGGGTATATGGTGCTGGAGGGTATGCCAAAACAATTAAGTGATGTGATAGAACTTTCAGGATGAGACTTGATGATGGAGAAGGATCATCGCGTCCACCTATATTAACCGCTGATATGCTTGAAACTGTGAGAAAATTGGCTCAGACCGAGGCAGCACGTGAGGCAGCAGCTAGACAAGCAGAGATGGAGGAAATGAGGAGAAGACAAGCTCAGATTGAGGAAGAATTGAGGAGAAAAACAGCGGAGTATGAGGAAGCAATGCGGATTGCAAATGAGCGCGGATTGAAATTTGAACAATTTATGGCATTGCATATGAATCAAGGTGTGGGAGGAAGAGATGAGAAAGACGAGGAGGATGAGGAGGATGATGAAGAAGTTGATTAAATGTGTCATGAATTATATATATTTTTATATTTTATTTTATTTTTGTCATGAATTATTTTTATTTTGATAATGGATTTGGATATTTACTTTTATTACACTTTTAGTTATAAATTATTATTTTACAAAATATATATTTTTATTTATTATATAATTATATTAAAATATATATTTTTATTATATAATTATATAATTATAATTATAATAATATAATTATAAAATGTAATAAAAATTTATTATATAATATATTATTATTCTAATATAATTATAACAATATAATTACAAATTTAAAAAAAATAATATAATTATTGGCTAGGGGTTATCCCCTCGCAAATCCCAAGACGTGGGACAGCTGGCTAGGGGCTTAACCCATCGCAAATGCATGACACAACTGGCTAGGGATTCACCCCTCACTAAATTCAGGAATCACGTGACTTAGTTAGGGGCTTATCCCCTCGCAAACTTTTTTGACAGGTCTGATCCCCTCTCTGACTCTAGTCTGTGTCTATGTCTGTGGTGCAAGATGATGATTTTTTTCCATTATATTTTGTGAGGGGCTTATCCCCTAGGCATTTTTGCGAGGGGCTTATCCCCTCACCAATTATTTGCGATGCCCTGATTAACTAGGAGTCCTGTCCCCTCGCAAATTGTTGTTTTGTGATGAATTTTTTAATTTAGTGAGAGGTTTAACCCATAGCTAAATCTTGTTTTTCTTGTAGTGGTGGTACACTCCAAAGTTCTTTTCACTTCTCAAAAGAAAAAAACACATACTTATTCTTTACTAAAGATCATAAGGTCAAACCCTCACAAATGAAAAAATATATTATTTTCACATCATTAATAATTTCATATAAATTCTCACTACAATACTTTTTAAATGTAATTCTATAAAATATATTTTAAAATTTTACTTTAAAAATTTTAAAAACTAATAAATACAATATTAAAACATTGCACATCATGTTGGTTACATGTATTTTACAACTCAAAGTTAAATATTTAAAATACATTACAAGTATCAAAAAGATATGAAATCAAATGAAAAATAAACCAACGATCAATTTTTATAAATATTTAAATTTGCAAAACTAAATTTTATATGTCATTTTCAACTTACAAACATATACATTTCTTTTTATTTTTGATTAATTCCTATCGATGTTAAGAAAAAAGCCTATTGACTATGTTTGTTACAAAAATCATAATAAACTATTATAATATAAATATATTGATTATAGTTGTAACAAAAAGTAAAATAATTAAATTTTAACATAAAATAAATTAAAAATAATTTACATCTGACGATATCAATTATTTTCACTCATTAAAAAATTCATATAAATTCTCACAACAATATTTTTTAAATTTAACTCTATAAAATAACTTTTAAGTTTTACTTTATAAATTTTAAAAATTAACAAATAAAATATAAAAATATTGCTCATCACATTGATTATATAATTTTACAACTTAAAATTATATATCCAAAATAGATACAATTATAAATAAAAAAATGAAGTCATGAAAAAATAAATCATTGATCAAATCTCTTATAATTATTTAAATTTTCAAAACTAAATATTATATGTCACGCTCAACTTACAAGCATATATATATATATATTTCTTTATATTTGTGATTGGTTCCTGTTCAAAAATATAATTGATTGTGTTTGTAAAAGAATTATAATAAATTATTTTATCATAAATGTATTGGTTATAATTGTAAAAAAAATCTTAAAATAATTAAAATTCAAAACAAAATATATTAAAATTAATTTGCATCTGCGCATCGCCCGAATCTTAATCTAGTAATTTTTTAAATTGTCCAAGTGGACGTCTTAGTTTAAGAAAATGAGTTTCTTCTAACTGTGATTTCGAAGGCAACCTAAAGAAGACACTTAGTTTAAGAAAATCTAAGACGTTGAAACTGAGAAGACCAATATCCGAAAGTCTAGTCAGCTGGAGTTGGATAGAGAGACTCGAAAAAGCATCCAATACTTAGAGACAGTCACAACGCTTGACGCCGAACTCTCCACTTACAACTCGATCCTCTCACAAATTGATCGTCGAATATGTTCAACCAAAGTTCAATATGAGTGTCTCGAACCACATTTTCCTTTTTAAGATGACAATATTATCCGCTTCTGTTTATTTATTTTCCTCCGCCTGTGGCGATGGTTTTCTTCTGATGTAGTCTTTCAACTTATGCCTCTAAGGCACTTTCGACTAAAGGTAAAGGCTATTAATTTTGAAGCCTTCTTAATTTCTTGAACTTATTTATTATTCTACATCTATATGTATTTCATACAAAGTAGGCCGATACAAATTTAGGTACTTGCCATTTATCCGCAAGATTCAACCTTCTAAGGTAAATTCTTCGATTTCATATGCATTGTTAGAAAATACGTGTGAGACCTTAAATGACCCTTCTCAGTTTTGGGACCATATGCCCAAAAATATATCCCTTCGATCCATGGGTAATATAACCTTCCAGTCTAAGTCACCCTCATTAAAGGTTTTAGGTTTCACCTTTTTGTTGTACGCTTTAGCAACTCTCTCTTTTTTTCTTTCCTTATCAATACATCAAGAGTTGGTAGCCTATCTTTGTCTAACTATGCCAACTCGTCAAACATCATTCCCCAATCAAATTCAATTGGGATATCAGACTGTCTTTGAATCCTAACTGACTTCAGGTAGATCTCCAAAGGCAATACTGCATCATGCCCATATACCAGTCATAAGGGTGGGGATTAAGTCGATTCTTTGGGAGGATTACGACATGCCCACAAGACTTAGTTTAGTGTTTTATGCCAATTCCTTGGTTTTTGCCCAACATATTTCTTAATCAACGTAATTAAACCTTATCGGTTCCTTCCACTTTCCCATTAGCCTGAGTGTAGTATGATGTCGATGTTAAAAGTCTGAATCTTATTGTGGAAGCGAACAATACCATTTTATGCCCTGTGAATACTGAGCCTTGATAAGTCGTAATGGTTTCAGGAATACCAAACCTATATATGATATGGTTCTGGATGAAACCCATTACGTCCTCTTGGTCGACATTGGGTAAAGGTATGGCCTCTATCCACTTAGTAAAATAATGTATTCCCACCAAAATATACTTGTTTATTTTTGATGAGGAGGGTTTGATCTCACCAATTATGTCCAACTCCCAACCTCTGAAAGTTCATGGTTTCACTATTGAGTGCAACTCACTGGCGCATACATGTTGGATATCTGAATGTTTTTTACACTCTTGGCAACCCTTGGCGAAGTCTATATAATCTTTCAATATGGATGGCCAATACACCCCTAGTCGACATAGAAACTATTTCATTTTATGACTTGCATGGTGTGAGCCACATGACCCCTTATGAACTTCAGAAATTTCTAAATAGGCTTCACTTTCGTCCAAACACTTTAGGAGGAGTCCTTCAGGAGTCTTTTTCAACAATCATTACTCATAACCTCATAGCTCAAAGCTATGTATTTAATCTTTCTATATGTCGTCCCTGTTGGATTCTGCAGGTAGTTGACTATGGGTTTTTTCCAATCCTTCAAAATTCCTTTCTTTGTTGATTTCCACTTCTTCTATATTCTATGAATCTTTGTATTCGTATTCCCCCTAAAGTTTTGACATTGACAATATGTCTTGAGCATTGTCTTCTGATACTGACTTCTATTTAACCTCTACTAACTTGTCTATCATTTCCCTTCGAATCTTGTACGCTGAAGCTATCTAAGCAAAGTCATTAGCCTCTTAATTTTCCAAGCGAGGGATATGGTTGATCACCTCATGGTCGAGTTACTTCAACAAATGGCTGGCTTGTACAAAATACAACATTAAATTTTCTTTAATGTACATATACTCCTTTTTTAGCTATTGAATCACCATTTCAAAGTCTCCTTTTATTTCAACTTCTCTTGCCCCCAAGTCTAGCATAATTTGAAGGCCTATTATCAAAGCCTCATATTCGGCCTCGTTGATAGAACATGCCCCATTGGTTTTGTATTTGAAATTGGTAGGTATGTTCTCCGGTGTGTCGCTTCCGCGAAAATAAGGTGCCGGCAAAATAGAAGAGTCGCCACCTTTCGTTATTTATCCCTCAGAACGGGAAAGGAAACGATCGGAAAAACTTGACGAAAAAGGTATAAGACAAGGTCATCGCAACCGTTGTCTGGGTTCGGGAGTCGGTTACGCAAGGGGAAGGTATTAGCACCCCTCACGTCTGTCGTACTCGACGGGATCCACGCTTGTTGTGTTTACTGGACGAGTTGGTTTATTTATCTACCTATCAAGGCTGGCTTAAACAGAAAAGAAAATGACTCGGCAAAGCATCGCGCTTTATGCCTACGTATTCTCATCAGAGAATGAGAAATCAGAGTCAACGTAGTTCAACCTACTACGGGTTACGGGGGAGGTGGCTCGCCAATACATCAGTATTGTGCCTACATACTCTCAACGGATATGAGAGATCAGAGCTTACGTAGTTCGGGATAATACGGATTACTGGAATTCAGATTCATCTGTTTTATCGAGTAGGGTTAAACAGCAGTTCTAGCAGTTAGGGACAAAGCCTGTTTGCATTGGCGCTGAAGTTTAACGACACTCTTTTCTTCATAAAAGCTTCCTTTGAATTATGGGCCCACGGGGCAAAAAGGTTTGAAGTTTGTTTTCTGTCTTTTATGGAAGAAGTGTTTTTTATTGTGTTTGCAATTTCAATCGCACTAAAGACTATGACCTGAGAGTGAATGCGTCGCATGTCACCCAAAGGGCGCCATACTAAACATTCAGACAGTTGGAAAGAAGCTCTCCAACAATCCTTTCTCAGATAGCTTAAGGCTCGTAACGTATGAAAGAAATTATTCATGATTACTGTATCTTAAGCTGTTTTGAGGTGAGAAGAGAACATGCTAAACTACGGGGAGACTATCAAGTCCTAATGTTGTCATGCCAAGGATTCACCCTATGGTTGAAGTTGAAACAGGGACCTCCTAGAAGTTATCATGCATAGGTTTCAACCTAAAGTTCTATCATCATTTCCTTATCAAAGGAAGTGAGATTCCTAAGGGATCATGCCAATGATACACAGAAACAGGCAAAGCATCAGCTTTAAACAGTAAACAGTAAACGACTGTAAAATGCATGCAATGCAAGTGAGGGAGGAAATGTGTGTGGGGCATCAGCCTCCACAAGCTCATCTCAACCTCAAGCCAGATATGAATAACTACAATCGTACTGAGGAAATAACAACATGCTATCAAGCAAAATACAGTAAACTGCAATCATACAGAAGAAAAGTAAAACATGCTATCAAGCAAAAATACAGTAAACTGCAATCATACAGAAGGAAAGTAGAACATGCTATCAAGCAAAATAAACCACATGGGCAAGGGAGCAGGGCTCTACCGAATACCCGCAAGCAAAGCCACACAGTAACAATACAAGCAGAGGGAGCAACTCAACCTCTAGTGCAATCATGCTCCTAGTTTAAAGTCAGTCTAATCATGGACTTATTCTAATGCATCAAGCAAATCAAACAAGGCACATCAGCAATACAGAAAAGAAAACAGACAAGAAAGAAGATCAACAACTCCCTGTTAATTCCAAGCCTCAGCTCTTCTAACAGCAAACCAGTCTTCAGACTTCAACCACCCTTCAAGGCTATCCTCTCATGACAAATATCAATTTTCTTTTCCAGGTTTCAACCTCTCAACATTAGTTTCAACTTAATCTTCACTTCTCCAAGCTTCAGCTTTACAGTCAGTTCCACCCTCAGGCTTTGCTCTTAACCACAAGTATCAACTTGATCCCCTCAGGCTTTCAATGCATCAGTGCAAGTATCAACTTATCCTTTATTCCTCAAGCCTCAGCTCTACACCCAATCTCAATTGAATCCTCTTCAAAAGTATCAACTTAGTCTTCAAGCTTCAGCTCTCTTTTCTTCACCAGTATCAACTTGGTCTTCTTCATCTACAAGCTTCAGCTTCTCAGAGTAATCTTCAATCACATGAAAGTGTCAACTTCATCCTTCAATCTTTAAGCTTCAGCTCTTCATTCAATCTCCATTGGGTCTTCAAGTATCAACTTGCTCTTCTTGCTTTTCAAGGTTCAGCTGCAATGGCAATGTTCAAGGAATCATCCTCTACCACACTCTTCAGTGAAGTCATCATCTTCAAACTCGAGTCCAGCATCTGTCAAGATACTCAAACTAGCAGATAATTGATTTAACAGGATGAGGAGAAATGATAAACAGCTTACTGACAACCAAAGGAAGCCTGTAAGGGTTCATCATTATGAGAGACTGGTTCCCTCAAAGTTCTACTTCCCAGATAAAGCCACTCATCCTTCCAAAGGAGGGATGTGAATATCTGAGAAGGACTTTTAGTCATTGGGAGGAATGGAAGCACAAGATGCTTTCCATGTTTGTGAAAGAAATCATTCTAACTACAAGGCTCTCCCTATGTCTCCTACCTCCTAATCTCCACCTGACACCTTCAGGCACCAACAATCCAAAGCTCCAAGCAACTTCAAGCATCCTCCTCTTGTCTTCAACTTGTCTTCAACCTCAACCAAAGGCAAACCAAGCACAAACCCTAATCTAAGGGAACTAGGGAAGTTAAACTAGTTGAATTAGTAAATTAGGATCACCTAAAACCTAGTACTAAAGTTAGTCCTAACTAAAATACTAAAATCAATTGTAAAATCCTACAAAAATCACTATGGGAACTTAGGTCAATCATGACTCTACCACATTAGTTTCAAAGATCAAACCATCAAATTTGGACCTAGAACTAAATCCTACACTCTAAGGTATCAACCTAAAACCCTAAAAAGGAAGCATCTAAACATCAATCTAGAAAGCACACCTATTTTCATCACAAAAATGTGAGAAAAATTCTATGGGATCATACATGTCTAACCTAATCACACACAAAAAATTAGGCTTAAAATCATCACCATGAGATCAAACAAAATTACACAAAATTATGCATCAAACATAATCATTTTAATATCAATTAAAATGAAAAATTCCAATTAAATCATAAATTATATGAAATGAAAATATTTTTTTCTCTAAACAAATAATAGACTCAATCATGAGTAATATGCAAAACGAATGGGTTTAATTGGATTAATATTCAATTTATTATGAATTTGACAAGAATCATGAATTAAATGGAAATTAAATGAAAATCAAACAAAAAAGATTAAACACACGGTGCACGAAGTAATCACTTTCAGTTCAAAATCTGGTTTGGGCTCGCTGGGGGGTGTGGATAACACTTAAATCATTAAGCCCAAATGCCTGAATAAATGAAACGCATCGTTTCATCATCAGAATCCTTCACAATCCAATTTTAAAACGCAGCCGTTGGATCTGCTCCCAGTCAAAGGTCAAGACATGATCTGATGGTGAGAACTTCATCTTCCCCATTTCAAACGCCTGAGCTTCGCGCCCAGCTCCGGCCACCACCGGTGGAACTCCGGCCATCCCCTTCAACCCTAGTTCTTCCTAGAGGCCTCCAATCCAAGAGGTCAAAACATGAAACACGTTCCAAATCTTGCCACGAATTCAACCATACCCATAGTTTCTTCTGAAACCCCAAGAATCATCATCTCCCAATCTCAACCGAAAATGGTGACTCACTTAATTTGTCTCTAATTCATCAATTAACCATCTGAAATCCATCCTATGTCATTCTACAACTAATCTAGCACCTTAATTCAACCTAATTCTACCTAAATCATGCTATAGGAAGAAGGCTACCAACCTGGAAATTCTTGAATAACAGATGCACCAAATCGTCACTTCAAGTCCTCAAATCTTCTGGACACGACCATTGAACCTCCTCCTTGCTTCTGTATGCAAAAGATTCAATGGAAAGTGCTTCAATCTTGAAACACGATGATGAGTTGCAGGTGCTGAAAACCACTTGCTTCCACACGATCTAGCCACCAATTCTTCTTGAAAATGATCTGAAATTACTCCTTGACACTCATGGAAGGAGTATCAGTCAAGAAAATGAATGGAAGTTGAGGAATTTGATGAAACCGATTTCAATTGCAATCTATGAAAACTCAATCTCAAGCTATGCTTAATCCTTCAATGATCACCAACCTCAGCCATGGATTCATTCTACTCAATATATAGATGGAGTTTGGATGATCTAGAACCCTCTAGATCCTTCCAATGAGATTTTACACTTCTCATGTCATGAGATTTTGAATCACTTATCATGACATGTACAACCCTTGCAATCAACTTGGAATTCATCCCATTCACTCTTAATTTCTCCACTAGTGAGATATTAGAGGTGTTTAGCTTGCAAAAACCCTTGCCCATGCCTTGATTTTGAGTTTTGCAAATGTTGCTTAATATGCATGTAAGTGTTTTTCAAAGCAAGTCCATAATTTAGACCTCAAATCAAAACTGTGGCTAAACCAATGTTTTCAAAATGTTTTCTAGAGTCAAAATGATATATTACATAGCATGTTTTGGATGTGTAGGTTGAAAATATCAATTTCCAACTTTGGTTTATTTAACTTATGCCCTTATTTTAGGACATTTTTGCAACTTTGAGCTACAAGCCTTTTCAACATCTCATGACCTCCTTACTAGCCTTAAAACATCATTTTGATCAAGTTCGACGTTGAAGATTTTTCCATTTGAAGCTTGGAAATAGGAGTTTGGCCTTATGCTTGAAATGACTTGTAATCTCCAAATGACCAAAATGCCCTTGACTTGCCAAAGCCACAACTTGAGTTCTAGAAATCCTATCAAGGACTTCTAGTACTATCTAGAAAGCTAAGAAGATAAGGAACAACATTCATGTTGACCAAAAGTTCATAGGAATCATCCTTCTTGGGAAAAAGTTGGATGCAAGTTGGGTGACTTTCAAGGCCCCAGATTCACATACCTCAGATGACCTGTAACTTGCCAAAGTCATAACTTGAGCTCTACAAACCCTATCAAGGACTTCTAATACTAAAATTAAAGCTAAGAACAAGATATACAACATTCATGTTGGGGTAAGATGAGATGCCAATCACATCTTGAGCTAAACTGCCTTGAAGTAGGGGTCAAACTAGGGGATTTTACACTGTCAATCCTTAGAAACCCTAGCTTGAAACTTCTCAATCTCTTCAATCATGATGATTTAACCTTGGAATCATCCTTATGGAATCTCAATGCATCAATCCATGATCACATGGCCTTTTAATTAGGTCTCAACCTTCTCCAAATCATTAGTTGACCTAGGGTTGACCCAGTCAAACCCTAATCACACCACTCCTGGCTGAGTCTTCTTAAACTTGCACCATGACCTATCTAGGCTTCATGATGGCTTTCAAGACATCTCATAAGCTCTCTAAAGGCTTCAAGTCTACATTCATGGCTTCAGAATCATCTGAGGTTTTTCCACAACTCTCAAGTTAGGAGGCACACAACCTTGGTTTCAACCACTCTCTCTGAGAATCTTCTGACTTCTCTGACAAGGATATCAACCCTTGAACACTTGAATAACCTTCTTGGCTAGCTTCATAGTCTTGTGTAAATCTTGGTTGGTACTCACACCTCTTGATCTCCTGCACACATGTCAATGAAATGCAAATGATAATGCTAATGTGAATGAAATGAAACATAAGCTAAGTAAAGAAATGTTGGTCAAATTTTGGGGTGCAACACGGTGAGAGTATAAAAATACTTACTACAGAGTCATCTTTATGTCTGGAACCATCAAAGTATAACCTCCAATGTCCAGTTCCAACATACACTTCTAACATGTCAACCATTGAATGATTGACAATGAAATCTGTGACTATTTGTCCTTTTACTGCTTTCAAAGGATGATAGATCAGAGAGTATTCAGTGAGCGCCAACGCCCACTTACCTATTCTACTGTGCAAAATAGGTTTGGATAGCATATGTTTAATAATGTCAAAATGAGAGTAAACATAAAATTCAACTAGTTTTATATAATGCTTTAATTTGGTACAAGAGAAGTACATGCATAAACATAAGAGAAGTACAAGCATAAACATAACTTTTCGATTGAGTTATGCCTAGTCTCTGCATCTATCAAGATTCAAATGAGGTAATATATGTCCCTTTCGACGCCATTATCATCCTCTTGTGCTAAAATACTTCCTATTGTCGAGTATGACGCGGCTATATACAATTTCATGCTCCTATTTCTACTTAAAGGTAACAATAATGGAGGCTTCATCAAATATTGCTTGTCTGTTTCAAAGGCCTCTTGTTGTTCCATCCCCCGAACAAAGTCGATATCTTTCTTGAGACGAGGGAGTAGAAAAAATGATTGGACTTTTCCACTTAAATTGGAAATAAATCTTCTCAAGAAATTGATCTTTCCCAACAAATATTAGAGCTGATTCTTTGTCGAAGGAGGCTTGAGATCGAAAAATTGATTTTGAATTGATTTGATTGATCTCTATGCCTTTTTTTGTGTACCACGAACCCTAAGAAACCCCATGCACCAACACAAAAAGCACATTTCAATGGGTTCGTTTTTAATCAATGTTTCCTCATCCTTTGAAAGGATTATCGAAGATGGTCTAAGTGACCATCGCCTGAGGAATATTTTATGACAATATCATCTATATAGACCTACATAAATGTCTCTATGAAATCATGGAACATTGAATTCATGGCACGTTGATAAGTCGCCCCAGTGTTTTACGAACCAAAGGGCATTACTATCCACTCACAGGTGCTTAAAGCACCTGGGCATTGAAATTTCGTTTTGGGTACATCTTCTTCAGCTATAAATATTTGATTATACCCAGAGTACCCATCTAACATGCTTAAATATTCATGTCCTGCGGTTGAATCGACTAGCATTTCTACCACAGGCATGAGGTATTCATCCATATGCGTATCATTATTTAAATCTCTAAAGTCTATGCAAACCATAAGTGTACCAGTTTTCTTAATAACTGGGACTATATTTGCTAACCATTCGATGTACCAGGTTGTTCTTATAAATTTTCTTTTAAGCAGTCTCTCGATTTGTTCTTTGATCTTCAACATCACTTCTGACGCAAAACTTTTTGGCAACTGCTTCACTGGCTTCTTCCTGGGCCGTATATGTAATTTTAATTCCACCATACTTCGACTTAGGCCTGACATCTCGTTGTAGTCACATGCAAAGCAATCTTTGTATTCCTTTAATAGCTCAACCAACTTTTGTTTCATTCTTGAATCAATCTTGGCGCTGATATTTGTTGGTCGTTTCTCTGATGATTCTCCCAAATCCAATTCTTCTAGAGGGGCCTAAATTTTGATATTAGTACCATGTGGATCTTTTTCCATGTGGGCCTGCATTTTGATATTACTCCAAACATTTCTTCCATAAGATCTCGCCACGAGAAGCTTTACATGTAACTTATCTTCAGGAAACCTTCCACGCGTCTATTCAGAAAAAAATTAAGGCAGTTATTGATATTTGAATGTGGTATTGCATGCCCAATTAAGTGCCTTGTCGACCACTTTGTTAATGTTGCACAAGCTACATGGTCGATGAAACTTCTTAGTCAAATTCTTCTCATGACAATAAAAAAATTCTTCTAAGTCCATATTCTTGGTCGACCCAAGAATCCTACATGGTTGCCCTTGTTTGTTGGGTTTCCTTTACTAGCTAAAAATCCCAGCTAACAGGGTGGCACTCCCGTAACATGTATATACTATAGTGGACCATCCATCCTTACTGGGAATTGTGACATCTGTTTGACCAGATCCGCAATGTTATGCTCGGTCTGTCCTGCATAATTGTGTTTCTGCTCCTGTATATGCCAAATGTGAACCATCACGTCGACCTGGTGTCTCCTTATATCTCTGATAAGCTAGTCGCGCTCAACATTTATATCATTACTGTCTCGCAGTTGGAAAAGGACTTCATCTAGTACGGTCCGTATACCCACATTGTCATACTCTTCACGGGACTGATGTCCAAAAGAGGTACCTGCAAAATGGTCAGAAGCACAATGTGTGGTATGTATAGGTAAATCAGGACTACAAGGTGAACAACATGGTGGTGGGACATTGGAAAGAGAGCCTCAGTCTCTCTGGTTATACTCATCACCGATAGCACCATCAACAGTAATATTATCATGAATGTCCATAGGCTTTGATTCGACCTCAGGCTCGACACATAAGTCATAGATCCAATTGGCATCAATACGCACATCAGTGCGGTTTGGGAAAGGAAAAACAACGCCATCAATGGTGAGGTTGTGGACCATCAACAAATATTTTCTATCCGGCTTGGCCTTAACAAATCTCATGTTTCTACAGGCGCAAAGATCAAGGAAACGGGGGTGTTGAGAGCTCAAGGGTAGCAAGCTCTGTATCGAGCCCCAAAGCATTCTCAATGGAGGTAATCACTTCTCCAAAGGAAATGGAACCCTTTTTAGCAGTGTGAACCCCATGCATATGGCCTATCATGAATGGGGCAGAATAAATCAATGTTTGTGCAAAAACAGCATACAAGTAAAACATCTCTTTCACATTAGTATTATTTGTATTATCCCGTCCAAAAATGGTGTCTGCCAATATTTGGAGAAAATAGCGTATGATCATATTATGTATCTTATATGCTACATTACCCTTAAAATTATCAGTTGCAAACCTTGTCAACTATTTCCAAAAATCCCCAACATTGTGCACCCAATCGGTGTCTAATGATGTTTCACAGATAACACCTTCTTCATAAGGGAAGTTTAGCATTTCACAAAGTTGGTTAGTGCTATAATCATACTCCTTATTAAACATTCTAAACTTAACAGTCATGGAACTACTAGCAATATTAGGTTGTACCGAGGAAGTAAGGGAATTAAGAAATTTTATAGTCATTCTAACATAAGTAGCATCCATACGTGTATAAAAATGTGACAAGCCTAATTTGTCAAGCATCCAATGCACACTATAAAAAAACCCTAAATTATGTAAAATAGTATCATTAGCGTACCCTGTTAGGATAGTTTCCCGATTCAAAAGAGCTTTAAACTTCTTCTGTTGCTTTTCGCCATCTTTTCCATTCCGAAAGATTGCACCTTCGAAACCAACATTTCCCTCTTGTGCCATTGTTGATAACTTGAGAGTTTTTGGAGATGAAGTATGGTGCGGAAGGAAGTATGCAAGAATGAGAACGGTGAAAGTGGGGATGGTAAAGTTGGTTTTAATAGGAATGAGAGGGGAAGTTGGAAAAGTAAAAGAATATGAGAAGTTTTTGGGAAAATGGTAAGAATAAATGTGGGTTGATGAAATGGAGTAATGATGGAGTGAATGGGGTGGTTAAAAGTTGAGGGGATGGATTTGGAAAGGCAAAAAGTGGGTTAAATACTGAGTTAGTTATTCCAGATGGTTTTACCTTAAGGTTATTCTCCGTGGTTTTAAACTTGCCTCAGGATTTTGAGCGAGGTTTGCAAAGAGTTCTCCTATTGGGGTGAATTTTGATCAGGCATTCTTAGATCTTGCTTGTGAGTTTCTCCAATGTAAGAAGGAGTCTTTTACTTTTAAGTATCTTGGGCTCTCGATTAGAGATAATCCTTGCCTATAGTTAACATTGTTTCTAGGAGGATCCTTTCGTGGAAACACAAGTATGTCTCCCTGATTGGGAGGGTCATTCTCCTTAACTTTGTTTTTAATTACATTCCCGTCTTTTTCTTATATTTTATAAAGATGCATGCCAAGGTTTGGAAGAAGATAGTGAAGATTCAGAGGAAGTTTCTTTGGGAGGAATGAAAGGATAATCTAAGATTTCCTAGGTAAAATAGGTGGATGTGTGTGAGTCTAAGAAGTCAGGGGGCTTGGTGTTCGTGACCTTCGGGTGGTCTACTTAGCCCTCTTGGGTAAGTGGAGGTGGCACATGCTTTTAAGGGCTTATGGTATTTGGCATTATATCCTTATGACCGGGTATGATGTAGCCCCTACGACCTTTAATATGGGTGGGAGAGCCTCCCGCCTTAGATAGGCCATGTCTTGATGGAGAGGGGTTTCCCTTATGAGAACTAGAGTTGCTGATTTTACTGACTGGTTTCGGGATGGTCACTCATTTAAAGTTGGTTATGGTCTCCTTACCTCTTTCTGAGAGAATATCTGGGTTGGGGACTTCACCCTTTGCCATAGATCCCATCGCCTTTTTCTGATTTCAGACCAGATCTCAAAATATGTTGGGGTGGTCAACAGATGGGAAGGGGGTAATTGGATCTTGGATCTTAAATGGAGGAGACTTTCTCTTTTTGTTTATGATTTGGATCTTTTTAGAGATATTTATTCTTTGATTAGAGGTTTCACCCTTTTTTGTGAGAGTGATGAGTGGAGGTGGTGTGACTCGAGCGATGAGGTTTATTATGTGTCTTCTGCCAATTTCTATCTTCTGGCCTAAGTGTTTCCACCAAGTCGTTAGGCCTCTCCAACTGAGTTAGTTCTTTCGCCCATCTTATGTAACTAGGCCCCCTCTAAAGTTATATTTTTCTCTTTGCAACTTCTTCAAGATTGTATCCCAACTAGAGAAAACTTACTTAAAGGGAAGTCCTTATGTCCTCATGGACTTTTTCCTGTCCCTTCTAATCGTTTCACATTGAGTCTTCCTCCCATCTCTTTGTGACCTGCAAGGTTATTTCCTCTGTTTGGTATAGGATTTTTAGGTGGTTAGGGTGGTGTGCAGTTTTCCTTAGAGATGTTTTGACCCTTTTTTAGATGTTTAGCCCTTCGTCGGGGGGTGCTAGGACTAGAGGGGGATGAGGATGATTTGGCATGTTGTTGTTTGGTCGATTTGGAAAACTCAGAATGACATTTTTTTGGACATTCAGTGACACCAAAAGACGTGGAAGACATGAGCATCTTCTTGGCTTGAAAATGATATCTTGGTAGGTCCGCCGATAACTCATGTGGTTTGTCGGCCTGACGTAAGAACCATATCCTATTTCTAAGCCAATAGAGGGGTGAACGTCTTCGACCTCCATATGATGCGTTCCTTTTTTGTTTTTTGTGGTTTTGTTGCTCTTTTCAGGTGTCCTCAGATTGGAGAGATCTAGCTTTGCATGATGCTGGTTTTTTTGTGGTTGTTTTTCTGTCTGTTCTTTCTTCTTGGTGGTTGGTGTTATTGTAATTGGTAATTGTATGTTTTCTTTTTGGTTTTGATTTCAGAATTATTATTTCTTGTATTTCTCGGAATTCTTTGTACATTGGTTGTAGTACTGTCTTTTTATTTTTATATATCATTTTGCGTTTGAAAAACATTGATTTATTTTATAATATATTTTATAATTTTTTTAAATTAAAATTAAATATTTATGTTAAAGTAATAAATATTAAGCTATTTTAATAATTTTAATTAATGGAAATTAATAAATAATTTATACTAATAATTAAAATGATTTGAGTTGCTATACTATAATTTACATCACATAAAAATACTCCCATTCTATTTATATAAGAAACAAATTTGTTTTTTTAAATTTATAGACTTAAAGATATGATATTGTCAACACTAAATCATGAAGAAAGTGATAGGAACTTTCATACGATACCAACTAATTCATGTTGTTAAAACAGACTGCACCGTACATGCTTCAACGGTGCATTAGCAAATAAATAGGTCATATTAAAGTCATAAGACTTTTAACCCTAAAATTAAGGGTAGATACTATTTTAAAGTTCAAATTGGAATATTTAAATATATAAAAGCATATCTAAATTATACTACTAGTAAAAGCATCCTAAAAGTATTTGTTAAATAAAAATTAATAAAAAAATAATTGGAGGGAAAGAAAACATATTTAGCAACAGCATTGTAAATTCACGGCTTTTCCATGCTATTTTCTCTCCAAGAAAATCGAAACAAACTTCAAATGACACTTATCAATCTTCAATCTTCCTTATCCTATTGTTTTTAAATTTCACTCACTTTAACTCCAACAAACACGTAAACCCTAATCTTATAAATCCCTTCAACTCTGTTGTTGCTTCTACTTACTCTAATTTTTCACTCTCAAAAAAATTTTCAGTGAGAATTCTAAGATAGAAATATGGTTTTTGAGTATGGAATTTCACTTGATGGAGAAGATGCTAATGGCTGCTTTTTATGTGATGACATAATGCCCGGTGCACTCCACCGATTTCTTTCTCGCTTCGTCAAAATACAACATGACGGTGGCAGTGAAGCTTCTGCTAATGCTGCTGATAAAGAGAAGGGTGAAGCTTCTGCTAATGCTGCTGATAAAGAGAAGGGTGAAGCTTCTGCTAATGCTGCTGATAAAGAGAAGGGTGAAGCTTCTGCTAATGCTGCTGATAAAGAGAAGGAACCTGCTTCTGTCAAAGTTAGTCAAAAAAGAAAAGGCGATGATGTGGTTCTTAGGAGTTGTGAAGCAGATGCTAAAAATAAGGATATTTTGAAAGAGGAAGCTTCTGAAGCGATTGCTAGATTTTTCTACAACAATGCCATACCGCTGAAGCTGGTAGAGAGTAAGGAGCTTGTTGATATGTATAATATGATTTCAAGACTCGGCGTTGGATATGAGCCACCTTCTGCCGATGAGATTAGAGAGAAATATCTGACGAAAGTAGGTAAGTCTACAGATAAAGTCTTGGAAGAACACAGAGCTGTATGGAAGACAAGAGGGTGCACTATAATGGTTGATGCGTGGACCGACAACAAGAGAACCATATTGAACTTGTTCGCCAACAGTCTAAAGGGAAAATACTTTTTGAAGTCTATTGATGCGTCTCATATGTTGGAGTCGGAGACGCCTTACGAACTCTTTAATATGATGGATGACATTGTTGAAGAGGTTGGAGAAGAAAATGTTGTCCAAATTGTGACGGACAATACGCCATTCTACAAAGCTGCCGGTGAGATGTTGATGGAGAAGAGGACTAGGCTGTATTGGACACCTTGTGTCACACACTGCATTGAGATGATACTGGAAGACTTCAAGAAGAAGATACCTATATATGGAAACACAATTGCAGAGGGTAAAATAATTACAACCTTTATTTATTCGAGGGATTCTATCGTTTCTCTGTTGCATAGCTTCACATACGGAATAGATTTGGTGAAAACAAGTATTACTCGTTGTTCTTCGTGTTACTTGACTTTAGACTGTCTTTATGAGAACAAGGGAGTTTTGAGAAAAATGTTCCAATCCAAGGGATGGAAATCAAGTGAATTTGCAAAAACAAGGGTTGGAAAATTGGTTGAGGATCTTGTTTTTGACAATGAGTTTTGGAAAAATGTTTTGATTTGCTTAAATGGTGCAAATCCTTTGATCCAAGTGCTTCGTTTGGTGAATTCAATCGGCGAACCAGCCACTGGTTTTATTTACGAGGCAATGGAGCAAGCTAAGGAGGAGATAAGAAGCAAACTTTCCATTGAAAGGTAAATATTGGAGTTTTATAATTGACCTTTCGTTTTGTTTTTTTGGTTTCAGCTGTGAAATGTAGTTTAATTTTCTCTATCTTTTGTAGTTTTATGCCTTTATGCAAAATCATTGATGAAAGATGGGACAACCAACATCTCAACCCTTTGCACGCGGCAGGCTATTTTCTCAACCCCCAATATCAGTATTGTATTGGATTTAGTGACGATAATATAATTACGCATGGTCTACATCATTGTATAACAAGGATGGCGGGCAGTCCCGAAGAAAGAACTAAGATTGAAATTCAACTAGATGATTTCGAAAGACGGACATATCTTTTGGGTGATCCTGTTGCTATAATGACAGCGGGTTATGAGATTCCGACAGTTTGGTGGGCTGATTTTGGAGGTGGATTACCGGAGCTCCAAAGTCTCGCGCTTCGTGTATTAAGTTCAACATGCAGTTCTTATGGACCTGAGAGTAATCAAAGTGCTTTCAAGATGGTAAGAAAAAAAATATCCAATGTGAATTGTAAATTGCCTACTACATGCTTATGTTAATTGTATTTGTATTTGTTTAGGTCTATCCCAAGAGAAGAAATCTTTTGAGACAAGAAAGTCGTAATGATGCTGTTTTTGTGATGGTTAATTCAAAATTGGGTGAGAAGAGGCAAGCTAGAAGATCAGTTGAGCTAAGTCTGGACGATAATGGAGATGATGAAGGTTTAGATGCGGACCACTTGGAATATGAGATGATTTCTGATTTGCATGGCGAATATGCTAATGGAGATGAAGATCAAATAGAAGCTTGTTGGTGTTAATGTTTTGCCACTTGTTAAAAACTTACTGCTATAGCTTCAGTTTAATTAGAAGTAGTTTGTGACTGATGAATTGTGTATATGAATTTTGATTGAAGTTTAATGAGTTGTTTATAGTGAGTCTCTTATTTGTGTTATTTTATATAGTTTCACTTGTTGATTTATCTGTATGTTTCTTACTTGCTCATGGTTCAGCTATGTAAGTTTATTCAGCTATGGTTCTCCTTACTAATTGTGAATTTCTCATTGATTTTGATGGCCAATACTGTATATAATATAGATGACATGTTCATTTTAGTATTTGCATTCACCTTTGAACAATTGGAATACAGTTGAACCATTCGAGTCTGTAATACTGAAAGCTGAGAATGCAGTTGAAGATCATATCAGGCAGTTCTCATTCTTTTTTTATGTTTCTGTTTCATAACTGTATTGGAATTGGGAGCAACATTTCTAAAAAGAGTAGTGCTATGTCGCAGAAAATCTATTGTGAATATTACATTTGATTTCTTTCCCCCTATGAATGTCTGTTTCCGTAGACTTTTTCTGTTATATAGAGTTGGAGTATGTGCAGATCGCAAGATGAAAATGACATAGAAGTTACAATACTTGCCAACTGTCAACTTCGAACGCAAAAGCTAGTTTTTAGGAGGGTTGAAGCTGATTCAGAATCTATACCAGATTCTCTCTCACCTCATGATTCTTAACTTTGTGGATATTACTAGATGGAGATGTTAGACGGGGCTTGACTTGAACTTGTTGATGAGACTCTTGCTTGTCTCGAACCAATGCTGCCGTAGAGAAACCTCGGCCTTCTTTGTCGTTGAACCGGCAAAACTCATTTAATCAAAAAATCATTTCTGTGACTATAATCTTACAATCCAAGGCAGGAAGTCTCGATTAACATTGTGGTGTTGGTTAAATATTAGCAGTCACCATCCAATTTAATTCCTAATGAAAATGTGAATAGAGAAAATGAGAGTTTTGCTCAATCTTTGAAATAATCTTTTTGAAAATATTTTGTCACCACCTATTAGAGATATCCATTAACACAATATTTCATGACCTAATTAGCAAAACCATATAGGTGAATTAGTATTGATGCTGTGACTGTCAAATCCAATAACTTCCAAAGTCATTTGTTGGAACTAGATCATGCCTTAAAAGAACGAATGTGTGTTTAATAAGGTATCAATTGGAAACTTCTTGGGGTTCTTTGTGAATAACAAAGATATCTTAGAAGCTAGATCCATTCGAATTTATGAATGAAAAATAATGTTTTGGTTATGATTTGTGTTGAAAGCGGTTAAATTCTGATTTTTTTAAAAATTTAACAGGTGTAATCAATTACGTATTTGTATTTGTTGCTAATCGATTACCACTGATCAAATTTCAGCAAATACCTGAATTTAACAGCATGACCACTTTAGTTGGTTTTTGTTAAGTGTATAAATATATTTTATAATTTTCAATTCCAATTAATGTCAATTTTAATTCATCTAATAATACTCTCTATCCTAATTATCTTTCTCTCTCAATTTCATCTGCTTCTCCAATTTCTTTTCCACCATTGTTACTACCTTCAATCTCTATTTTTTGTATGTTGTTCTAACATTTGGCATCAAGAGCTCCGGATATTAATCCTAATCCGGTGCACCAATGGCTACCGTTTCTAATGATCGAATTTCCACCAATCTCCCAATTCTTGATTCGAAGAACTACGACAAATGGGCGAAACAAATGAAGGTTTTGTTTGGTTATCAAGAGGTTCTTGAGATCGTCATCAATGGAGTTACACCGTTAGGGGCAGATGTTACCGAAGCTATTAGGGCTACACACAAGGAAGAAAAGAAGAAGGATTACAAAGCCCTATTCTTGATTCACTCTCGTGTTGATAACGACAATTTCGAGAAGGTTGGCAATTGTGAATCCGCGAAGCAAGCATGGGAAATCTTGGAGAAAGCATATGTCGGTGCCGTCAAAGCGAAGGTGGTAAGTTAACAAATTTACAAACGTCAATTCAAGTTAACGCAAATGGAGGACAAAGAAACGATCAACGATTACATTACGCGCATTACCCAGTTAGTCAATCAAATCAAGTCATGTGACGAAACGATTCTTGAGCAGAATGTTGTATCGAAAGTATTGCGTTCGTTAACATCACAGTTCGATACTATAGTTGTGGCTATTGAAGAGTCAAAGGATCTAACTAGTTTGAGCAAGGATGAGTTGCAAAGTTCGTTAGAGGCGCATGAACAAAGGATGGATGAAAGAGGTGCCGACAAAGCCAAAGCGGAGATCGCTTTGCAAGCGCGTTTTAATGAGAAGAATAAGAGGTCGAAAGGAAAATCTGCAGCTAGAGGTAAGCCAAATTTTCAGAAGTTTGGTGTAAACGAGTCTCAAAATTCGAAGAATTCGACGGGTGAAAAGGGTGAGAGCAGCTCCAAGGAGAGTGATCATAGCAATGGTATCAAAAGGGATTTGAGTAAAGTGCAATGTTTCAAGTGTAAAAAGCTTGGACACTTTCAATCTATGTGTCATGTTAGATTGAATAAAACTCGAAATGATGAAGCCAAGGTTGCTAGAGAAGAGGGAGATGATGAAGACACCCTTCTAGTGATGATCACAGAGGAGAATTATGGCACTGTTGATGTTCAGAACAACAGCTACTGTGGTGATAGGTTGCGGGACAACAACTGTACTATTTCGGAAAGTGGTGAGAAAATGCATTCGGATCAAAATGCATTAGTTACCGTGCATGATGGAATTCAAAGTAAAGATGAATGGTACTTGGATTCCGGTTATTCAACACATATGACGGGTCGGAAGGATTGGTTTGTGGAAATCAATCAAGCGACAAAGAGTAAAGTCAAGTTTGTCGACGACACTGTTGTACCCCAAAATTTGACCAACCTCTTTTCTTAATCTTTGGCTTATGTTTCATTGCATTTTAGCATCTTGCATTTGCATAGCATAGTTCCTACAGGGGATCAAGTGTTTGTATATGTCCTATCCAAGAAGAGAGCCTTATTGACCACAAGCTCAAGCAGAGGCATTGGTAGAGGTTGTTATGTGTGTGTCATCACCATGAAGATATCTGAGCTCCTAGAAAGGAGAGGTGTGCCACAACAGTATCAAGGAACCATCAGAGGATTGTCAAGGGGTCCATGAAGATTTATCATTGGTAGAGGCTTGTTGAGTACCTCAGAGGTCATTATGGAGTGGGAATGGTCACTCAATTCATCTGCACATTGCCTAGGCAAAAAGGGTGAATTAGGGTTCCGTACAATAAAAATTGAGGTTTCGACGATTTAATCAGTCAATGTGTTGGATTGATTCTCCAAGAAAAAAAGCTCCACATCATCAAAGATACTCTGTTCGGTCAAGTATGAATCCAATTTGAGGTTGTCACCCAAAGATTAAAGACAGTGCAGTTCAGGATTCCCGATTAGGGTTTCTAATCAGGAAAAGTCAACTGTAGTCTGAGTTTTGATTTAAAAGGTGTTCCAATGATGGAATTATGGTCCATGAAGCTCATATGGCTTAGTGAAGTCCACTCAAGAAGTTTCAAGGCCTCAGAAGACCCAGAACGTCAACAATCGACTCGGTAGTCATCGATCGATCGTTTCGTTGACCAAATGGTCAACTCCTTGACCATAAGGAATTTGACCTCAAAGTGTGAATAAAAATTTTTCCTAATAGCATATTGAACTTATCCATGAAGTTTCATGACCATTGGATCAAGGGTTGAGGAGTAATCCAGAAAATTCGGGAATTAGGGTTTTGAAAGGGGCAAGACCATAATCTCCTAACCACACATCCAATTGAGGCGGTTCAAAGCTTGTTGGAAAGGTCTTGACAAATCCTACAAAAAGTCTCACATGGATCCATGTGCGAAAAATGAGTAGATTGAGAGTTATGATCAAAATAATTACAAGAGGGAGAAAACACTTGGAAAATTTCTAAGTTTCTGGCCTTTCAAATCATGTTTTCAGCCAACTTTGGAGGGATTTTTGACCTAGTTCCACTTGGAACCTGAAGATTATGTATACATGAAAGTTGTAGAGCTCCACGAGGTCTTTCCAAAAAGTACTAGAACTCCTCCATAGCCCTTGTGAGTTGAGAGTTACGAATCCAGAAAGTTGGGGTTTCAACACTTGAATGCACCATTTCAACTTTTCCACAAATTCACTTTTCAGCCACTTGAATCATTCTCAACCATTGGATCATCTCTTAATATGATATTTAGATAGGTTGATGGTTAGAAAATGCATAAAGAATGAGAGTTTGAAGGCTTTGCATGTTGGCAAGCAAGTTGACAATATAATATTCAAGGAAAACAAAGAGGAAAGAGAAACTTTATGAGGAAAGTCTTGCAGCTGCAGTGCCCTACACTCTATGCTCACTTAAATCACCTCATGTCCTTCATTTCACTTGATTTTTTGACCTGCATTGAGCCAAGGAACTGATATGCTCAACTGCCATACAATCTTGGATAGATTTTCTTCTAAAATCTCCCTCCAAAGGCCAAAACTTCAAATCTGCCCCAATGCTTCTCATGGCCTATAAATAGAGGCTTCCTCCCATTGTATACAACACACCAGAGCTCTCTAAAAACTAGAAAATCATAGCTCTCACTCTTTCCTCTTTTCTTGAAAGTGAACTTCTCATCAAAAAACCACAAAAAAACTGTCTGGTGCAAACTGCATACCAGCAGCCTTTTCAACCATCCAACCACCCTGAAAATCATCCACACAACCCATAAATCATGTTTAGAAGGTGTTGCAACCATTAAACCAGTCAAAAACACCACAAAACCAAAAGTCAACTTCTCACACCCTTTAGTTTGACTTTTTTGCACAAAGTGATAAAACACACTGCCTAAACCAGTTCTAAACTCTTTGACACCTTAAAGACCATCCATTAATGTTGTACCAACTGTCCAAATCCTTAAAGAACAAATAAAAATCCCTTTTCTCAAAATGTCCTCAAAAATCAATTTTTGCTTCAGGAGGAAGAAACTTCAAACTTGTTCAAAGGAGGGATATCTTGCTCACTCAAGGCTGCTAGCTTGCTGTTTCTTTTGGAGGTCTGTAAGAGGTATGAAACTTTGAACCATCTCATCATTATACATCATGTGTGTATGGATTTTGTTTTGACATTTCTATGCTAAAGTTGTAACTTTGCTGTCAAAATATATGAGACCAATAACATGTGCATTAGCTGTTGGAATGTCATTAAGGTGGTTTGTGTTTGTTTTTACCTTTGTGAAGGTATGCTATTTGGATACATGATTTAGACTCTTGGCATTGTTCTGTCAATTTAACCACCAAAACTATTTGAAAACTGTCAACAAGAGAGATTTAGGCTAGATTCTTTGATATTGAACATTGCTATGTTTGACAGTCATCATTGGTGAAGTTAATTTGGATTTGTCTAGCTTGTGAGGTTTGCATTATGACTATCATTGGAGTCCCTTGTTTTCATATGTAGTTGCTGTTAGAATTTAGTTGGTTGGTTTAAGTTAATCTTGACATTGTTCAGCATAGGTTCTTTGTTATCATGACTGTGCTTGGGAACTGAGTTTTCAACTCAGGTGTAGGTTTCTAGCAGGTGGTTGAGTTTATGCTGTTGTTTTTGGAACAGATTTGGCAGACCAAGTAAGGGCTGTTTTAAGGACTTAAGGTTTTGCTGTCAATGTCTGAACAGAGTTTGCCAACCCAGGCTCAGCTGTTATCAGAGTTTGGTCTTTCCTTTTAAGAATAGGTTCATGTTATGGTTGCCATCTAAGAGTGTTGGTTTGCAACAGGAAGTAGATTTGTGTTAATGAGGGTTTTGACTGTTTGGTTCAGTCATCCTACTGCATGAGGGGTGTGTGTCAGAGGCATCAGGTTTGCTGAACATGTTTAGCATGTTTAAAATAGAGTTAGAGAGTTAGGGTGATAGGACTTGGTCGGGTTCTTGGCTTGTTTGAGTTTTGGAGGAAAGTGTTGTTGATGTTGGTTGATTAAACTCAGGCCAAGATTGCTGTCAAGCCATTAGTAATTTCACTAGTACACTATCATGCCTTTATACTTAGTGTTTGATGAGTACATTGTTATAACCAGAGCTGCCACTCTTATTTCTTGGAATTTTCAACTGTTATGTTGGACTCTTAGCCCTTGAGTAATTTTGTCCACCCTGTGTGTTTGTGTGAATGACTGACATGAGGGCATTGTGATGTAAAGTTGTGCTGTTAATTATGTTTTCCAAAACCAGTTTCTTTTTGGACTACTGCTGGCTGTTTAGATTCTGTACTCACACTAGAGTTTGATTTGAAATTTGCTTAATGTGTTTGATAACAATGAGTGATTAGTGTTTGAGTTTAGTTTGACATAGACCATTTAGCACTGTCATGAAGTTTTTGAATGGCTTTTGTATTCAGTTCCCACATTTTGGATAGATTTGTATTGGAACTGTCATGAGAGGCATGTTGTTTTGGTTGGCTGGTTGAAGGAGTCTAGTGTGAACTTTGCTGCTGCTTAACCAGTAGTTTAGAGAGTTGTTTCAGGTAGGATAATTGAGGCTAGTAGTTTTTTTTCTCTACTGATTTGCTCTGATGAGATGAAGAGAGGGTTGTTACCATGGTTTTGTTGAAGTTCATGACATGTTGGATTTTCAAGCCTTGTTGACATACTAAAGTCTGTTGGCATTGGTTCTGTTGGGGGGGTTTATCATTTGGGATTCAGCTTTGCATTTGATCTTTTGGAATTCACTTAAAGATAGCTTAGGTCTAGGCTGAGGTTGTTTTGTCAATTTGCTGCCAGCTCATTATCTTGAGGATTGGATCAATCTCTGTTGGCATGCAGGGCTGCATTTTCTAGCTGTGGTAGTGATATGTATTGAGTGCATGACTATATGGAATTTTGGATTGAGATATGGCTGCTGCCATTGTGCATTGCTCTAACATTGTAATAATACTGCATAATCCTTTTAAAACCACTTTCACTAAAATTGCAACTTGACAGCCATTTTGTGATTCACTGAGGATTTGAGCTCAGCTCTTTGAGCACAATCATAAGATATTTGAAACATGTGCAGACCTTTGCTTATTCTTAATCTCATCTGTTTTGGTCCATAACTCCA
Organism: Lathyrus sativus; assembly: GCA_963859935.3. Taxonomy (NCBI): domain Eukaryota; kingdom Viridiplantae; phylum Streptophyta; class Magnoliopsida; order Fabales; family Fabaceae; genus Lathyrus; species Lathyrus sativus. Next base: position 7,591 of record CAWUDS030002658.1, on the reverse strand, counting down.
CAAGTGCATTTCAAAGTTCTGTTATGCGTGAGCAATCTTGTTTGTCACTGTGAGCATAATTTAAAAATATGGTTGATACCATTGCAATCCTCATGAAAAATCAAGCAGGATAGACTTTTATTTCATCAGATTTGAATAAGATTTGGAAGAGTTATGAAGAAATCATTTTGGAGTTCTTTCACTTGATTTTGCTTTGAAGTTGCTCATCCTGCGCATTTGATTTGGTACATATTCAAATGGGGTGGCATGATACAACTGATGTATCGCCACCCCAGTGGTTGTAACCTTGCCTTGCCATGAGAACCTGTGTTCGACCCCCAAAGGGGGTGTTTTTGCTTTATTTTCATTATTCTCTTGTTTTAATTTTTTTCTTCTTCTCTTTCCATAATCATTCAAACGCGTGAGAGTGGTTGGTTTGGCTTGGTTTTAAGCCCACAACCCCAAGGTCTTGAGTTCAAGCCTTTGGGGGAGCATTTCCTTTTTTTTTAGCACTTGTTTGTTTTTTTATTCTTTTTTATTTTATTTTAATTATTTGTTATTTAACTTTTATTTCTTTTAAAAATTATTTAATATCATAGAAAATCCAAAAATATCATTTTGATGTGTTAAATTATTTTTCATCTTTCTTTTTACTTTATTTTCCATTTATTTTTATTATTTTCTATTTAATTATTATTTTAGTTAAAAATAAAAAAATCATATTTTTAATATTTTATTGTGTTAATTTATTTTTCTTATTTTTTTTATTTTATTTCATCATTTTATTTTGAATTTACAAATTAATGTGCTTTGTGTATGCTTTGAACTTGTCATGGATTTTGGTGTTTGTTTGCCTACTTTGGTGTTTATTTGCATTGTTTTGTTTGCATTGCATTGTGTGAATCTTAAGAAATGTTGGTTTAGATGTGCTTGTGGTGGTGGCTGCCCCACACTTTTTCCTCCCTCTTTTCTTTGTGTATACATCTTTTCTTTGCATCTCATTTGTCTGCATTGCATGTCAATTTCATTTCTTCCCTATTTCATTTGTGATTGAGTTATTTAGTGTTTACTTGGCCTTGCGCCATGATCCCCCTAGGATTCCTAGTCCCTCCGTTCAGGATGGGAGTAGGAGAGACATTAGGTGTTCAATCCTATGCATGACAACATTAGGGTAATTCTTCCCTTTCATCCCAACTTTAGGAGCATTGTATATGACAACATTAGGGTCCAGTTTCCCCCTTAGTTTGTGTCTTTCTTTTCTCATCTCCTAACACTTCAAAAACATTTAATAAAGAATAATTTGTGTCGTACGCTACGAGCCTTAAGTGCTCGAGAAATGATGGTTGGGGGGCCTCCTCTCAATTGTCTAGAGTATTTAGCGTATGCCCTTTGGGCGATATGAGACGCATTCGCTCTCGAGCCATAGTCTTTAGTGCGACACGAGTTTCAAACCATAACTTAATCCACTTCTTGTCTTAAAAAACACAAAGCACAAACATCAAACCTTTTTATCCTTCGGGATTAATGAAAAATCATTTTCACAAAGAGAGCGTCATTAACTCTTGGTTCTATCGCAAACAGGTAACGCCTAAGTCTCCAATGGTCGAACTGCGTACACCTAACTGCTAGAACTAAGGTTTAACCCTACTCGGTTTAAAACACTTGAACTAATCTGTGGTCGTGTCAGCCCGAACTATGTTTGCTCTGATTTCTCGTACCAGACGAGGATACGTAGGCACAAGACGATGATGTCTTGGCGAGCAACCTTCCCCCCATCACCCGTAGTATTCCGAACTACGTTGACTCTGACTTTCCCATTGCACGAGGGAATACGTAGGCATAGAGCGGCGATGCTCTATCGAGTCTCTTTTCTTTTCTTTTGCCCCCGTGAGCCTTTAGCATAGATAGATTTACACCCTTATAGACTAGACAACAAGCGTGGATCTCGTCGAGTACGACGGACGTAAGGGTGCTAATATCTTACCCTTGCGTAACCGACTCTCGAACCCGAGATATGGTTGCGATGACCTGTCCTATTCTTTTTTCGTAGGTTTTCTCTGATCGTTTCCTCTCTCTCTCTTTTGGGATAAATAACGAATGGTGGCGAATCTTCTGTCATTGTCGGCCCCTCTTTGCAGCGATGCAACAGCTTGCGACTCTCCTGGGGTCCCATCCCCTATGCGAGTCAATCCTAGCACTTGTGTGTTTTGTCTTTGGGTGTGTATATATGTGTATATGTGTTTCATTCATACAGTTTTGCATTTGCATTTTTTTATTTCTAGCGCTTTATATCATATATCATTTTGTTGTGCTGTGGGTGGGAATGTTCTATTGAGAGATAAGCCAAAACCCAGGCTTGAGGATAACCATAGCATTAGAGTGGAAAGTAGTGACGGACCTGTATGTTTTAGCATGCATTAGTCCCCAGGAAATTCGCGTTCAGACAAGGTTTTTATCTCGAAGACATTTTATCCTGTACATTAGTCAGGAGGGGGTGTTGGATCAGGAAACTGTCGACTCTAGAGACCGATCACTTGAGAGTCAGCTAAGTGAGGCCGCTTCGTGAGGTAATGATGCCAAACCAGAAATGGTGAACGTATCATCGTTTCTCGAAAGTCTGTGACGCTGACGACTACATAGGATGCCAGACCTTATTGGAGATAAGTTCATACCTGTGAGTGGGAGGGTTTTGTAGGAAACTTTGACTTTCATCCTACCCGTTTGTCTGAACAGTTGCAGTGGGATCCTTTGTACTAGTGTTATATGAGTTTCTCGCCAAAGCGAAGCGCTGGTTCATCACCGTCAACAACACAACAACTTGATCCTTTGTTGCATTTGCATACTCATTTGCATTTTCTTGCATTAACATGTATCTGTGTTTCAAGTGTATACTTCCTCCTTGATTCTAGTCACCCTCAATCCACTGCTGCCATGGGATCTGATTTGAAGAAAAGTGTGTTATACAAGTTCTCGAATCCTGAGATAAGACCTCTGCTTAGGCTAATCTCCGCGGCTGATCGTAGTGTAATGGAGGATTTTAGAAGAGAGTATGGGAGAATCCTAAGTCTTGTTTGTAAAGCTTCTAAGTTTGAATTGGATGGTATTTGTGCACTGCTGCAATTCTATGACCCCCAGTTGCGTTGTTTCACCTTCCCAAGTTTCGTTCTGTTGCCCACCTTGGAAGAATTTTCTCAGTTGGTAGGGATTCTAGTGTTAGAGGAGATGCCTTTTGTGCATTCTGAAAAAGAACCTGAGTTGGTTAGGTTGGCTGGTGCTTTACATCTTGACGTCTCTGAATTGGAAGGTAATCTTGTATGGAAAGTTGGAAGTCCTGGTTTTCTACTATCATTTCTAGTGGGAAAGGCTCAACACTTTGCCAAAGAGGGATGTTGGGTAGTCTTCAACGCCATTTTGGACCTATGCATCTATGGGATAATCTTGTTTCCTAACCTACCTGACTTTGTAGATTGGGATGCCTGTTGTATCTTCGCCTCAAGGAATCCGGTGCCAACTCTCTTGGGCAATGTTTATCATTCTGTTCATTATAAGAATAAAAACAGGCGAGGCAAGAACATTTCCTGCTGCCCTCTGCTGCTATACAAATGGTTCATCTCACACCTGCAAAAGTCTGGGACCTTTGTTGACCTTGTAAAATCTGCAGAATGGCCCGAAAGGCTCATAGGATTAAGATCAGAGAATATTGTCTTGTTTGATAGAGACCTGTTGGGAATAGATGTTATTCACAGTTGTGGATAGTTCCCTAACGTCCCTCTGATTGGAAGGAAAGGAGGTGTTAATTACAATCCGACTCTTTTTGTTAGACAGTTTGGATATGCTCTTAGAGGAACTCCAAAGGAAGAATAAGTGCAGGAATCTCTGTATTTCACCGGTTTGATTAATGATGAGACCTTAATCAGACTTGAGAAGGCTTGGGGTAAGATCCATCTCAAAGGAAAGCCTTTGCTAGGAAAGAGCAATTTTAGAGCTTTTGAACCCTATATGGAATGGATTCAGGAGAGAGTCAGGAGACTGTTTCTACTCTTCCCAATAAGAGAACCTGTATCCCTCAGTGGTTGTGGAACCTACGACAGTCGAAGTGCAGAAGTATAATCGACTACGAGCCGAGAAGGAAGAATTGCATAGGGCTAATGAAGATTTAGAGAAGGAAATTGTCCAGCTGAGGATCGAGAGGAGTCAAGCCATCCAGTCATCCAGGAAGCAAACGGACGGGGCAGGCAGCCCACATACATACATTAAGAGAAGAAGAGAGGAGAGAGGGTTCCCTGAGATTAAGGTGTCAAGGCGGTCGAAGAAGGCCACAAGTGGAAGCAACCGAAGCTTTGGTCATTCAGTTGACTCCGCCAGTCCGTGCTTGCTGTCATGCTGGCAAAAGCAGGGCTTTCTTCTTCCCTTTCTTTAACTTTAAGAACTCATAACTAATAAATTACTAATAATATAAACAAACGCACAACGAGAGCGAAGTCATGCGAACTCGCCGAACATCTCTTTTCCTTATGAGACTGGATTAAATCATCACATCAAGAAGTAGTCCGACTCGACTCTTTTCCCTGCCCTCCGGCCTCTCACTTTGTTTCGTTCTTCTTCTTTCTTGCTGCTGGAATGAAGACACAGGTCTCTGTCGATTTAGACGGCCGTGGACCCCTAAATAGGTCGGCATTCAAAGCATGAGAAAGCCTTTGTTAAGCAAGGTAGGAGTAGGAGGGAGTCATTCTGTTAGGAAAGAAAGGTAAATCATTCTCGCAGGGCAGGCAGTAATTGACCAAGGTTCCAAGGAGAAAGATACCTTTTTAACGTCCCTTCCAAAAAGTATAATTTTCGGTCTACTCTATTGGTGGGGAGGTATATGAAGGAATGATACGGATGCATTGTATCCTTACTTGTAGCCGGCTCTGTGGTAAACAAGATGGGTATAGAATTGACAAAGGAGATCAGTACACGAGAACGAATAGGTAAAGCTTTGAAAAGCGACAATGATATCCTCTCAAGCAAAAATAAGGAGTTGGAGAAAGCTCATCTGAACATATCCAAGTTTGAAGCCCAATGTAATGCTCTTTTAACCAACAACAAAGAAAGAGAAGACAAACTTCGTTAACGGGTTGATAGTTTGAGAGCTCGGCTTCAAGACAGAATTGAAAAAGCTCCAGGTGAACACATGAGTCTACTAGAAAGCAACCGCAAACTCCATGAAGCTCTTGCAACGTTGGAGGAATAAAAGCTGAGGATAGACTTGAAGAAGCCCATATTAGAAGATGCTTTTGGAGAGGATGCTTGGGAATACCTTGTTCAAAGTCTACAAGATACTATCAAGAAGAGGGACACACTCATTCAAGGATTAATTGACAGGCTCGATCATCCGAACACAAAGGAGTTTCTAGAAGAGTTCCGGACTCGACACCGCTTCAGACGCTTTTTCTATTATTTGTTGTTATTTGTATTCTGACCATCACCAGGGTTGTTGGATGAGGTCATGATGACTTTCTTTTTGTATCACTTTGATGATGTATGATGATGCTCTATGACTCATTTTATTTATGAGAAGTTTTCTTTGGCTATCTCTGTGGTTTTTCATTCTCTCACCATGCTCGTGGAACTAGAATCAAGGGGAGAGTGTCCCTGAAACATATTTACATGTCTGCATTCTGCATTTTTGCATCATTCTTAATTTGCATTGCAAGTGTTTCTGTTAACCTTACCTCTTCCCGTGGTTCTCTAGAGTTTGTTTCAGGATTGAAGGTTAACCGATTCACCGATATTCTACGCGAGGAAATCAGCAAAGAGGCATGGAACATATTCAGACAGAGCTTTAGGAATTTCGCGAAAGGATGGCACAATTCATGGACATGATGCAGGGCGTAGCCAATGGCCAAGAGCAATTGAGGACGTTGGTACAACCTTTGGTATCAAGGGTTGATGGAAATGGGGTTTTAAATGGTGGAACCACTATTATGCCTCCAGCTGAAAATAGCACGCCACAAGCAAATGTCGTCCCAACAAAGGTTATCCCTCCGGGCGGAGGAAACCAGACTGGAATTCCTATCCCAGTTCCAATAGGCGCTGTGCAGGGTAACAATGATCCCTAGTGGGAACACGACTGTAACGCCCATTTATTTCAATTAAGTTGATTATAAATCTTTGTCGTATCTCGTCATATCATAGTTGTATTCGGGTAAAATTGTTAGTCGGGATAATTTACCGTCAAGGCAAAACAGAAGTAAAAGAGCAGGAAATGAGAAATTGCTGAGGTGACGCTGGTCACACCCATGCTACGGTCATCACTGTCGTTACGACCATCATGAACCTCACGTTCGCCACACCCCTGACGCTCGTAACACAAACAAAATCCAATAACGTCAGAATTGGAACGTGCCCACGAAAAGACTGAGAAACTGCAGCAACGCATTCCGTATTTCTCTCGCCCTCAATTCTGTCTCGTTTGGCAAACATAAACCAAAACGGAAAAAGAACGTGGCTGTGGAGAGAATAGGGGGCAGAGGAAAGTAACCACCGGAGAGATTTCAAGATCGTTGCAGAGGAGTCACCAGAGAGCAAACCGGAACTGGGAGTTTAGAGTTGTCCTCAATCCAAAGGTAAGGGTGCAGTTCAATTCTATAACTATGGGTATGATCGATTTCATGAACGAAATTGAATTATACGATTAGTCTCAGTGGGTTGATAGATATTACGGACAACACTTGTCTGTGTCTGCAAAGTGTTATCCGTCATTTAGTTTTGGTGTTAAATTGTGTAGTTGTCCCTTAAGCAGTACGATTAGTCGTCCCATAATTAACAAAGCTTTACCGAAAATCTATAATTAATTAAGCAGGTAAAGGTTGTAGTGCCGCTTTTGTGGAAATATTTCGAGATTGCTGATATGCAGGGGTTTTTGGAAATGGTGCCGATACGCGTTATTTCTCAATTGTTGAAATGATGTTGTTATTGTTTTCTTACATGATCAGGTTGAAAAATTGTGGTTACATGATTCTTATGAAATTGTTATGCTTCTGTTATGGACAATTTGGTTGTAGGCTTAATGCCTTGTTGCGTAGTTGTTGTTGTTGTGTTATAGTCCATAGTAGATGCATTTCATGGCATATCATTCTGGTTGGGCTGTATTGGCGTTGGTTGTGTCTGTATTGGCGTTGGTTGTGCCTGTATTGGCGGCCTATAATGGAAAATGAATTGGTTGTGGAGTTCTACTCTAAATTGGTACCACATGCATATGCATAGTTGAGTCGCATAGTGTTGCGTCATTATGTCATTTGCAAGTAATGATAAGTTGCTGAATTTTCTTGCTAGTTGTTGTGGACATGAATAATGAATTCCTTAGAAGTTTATTGTCGATAATATTTGGAAAGCTGCGAAGATTATAATGTTGTCATTTGACTCTGACATGATTTTTATCATGCCTTATGTTATATTGTTGATATCTCACCCTTTTACGTTGTATGATTGTCTCCATTGGTGGTAACTTACAGGTAATTCGGAATGAAGTGTCGTTTCGTTTAAGGTGTCGTTGGTCGCTCTGATACGTAGCACTCTTGGGGGGATGAACGATTAATTTTATTGCTTTTAATCGATTACCTTGTTGCTG
>CAWUDS030002656.1:0-80313 GCA_963859935.3 Lathyrus sativus | reverse complement strand
CCTCATCTGATCAAATAACAACAAAGCCTGCTTAGATTGGCCATTCTGAGCACACCCAGCAATCATGGTCGTCCAAGACACAACATTTTTCTGTGGCATTTTATCAAAAAAGATTCTCGCAGCATCAAAATCACAGCACCTAACGTACCCAGCAAGTATAGAATTCCAGCTAACAACACTTCTTTGAGTCATATCATCAAACACATGGCGTGCTTGCTCAACACCACCTTGATTCACATAAAAATTGATCAAATTAGTGTTAACAAACACGTCTGAGCAATAACCTTTTGCCAGAACAGTCGCATGCACCTGTTCCCCTTCTTTTACCAACTCACCTCGTACACAAGCACTCAAGAGAAACGAGTATGTGAACCCATCAGGTTCAGACTCAGTTGACACCATTTGATTGTAAAATTGAACCGATTTCCAAGGCATATGGCTGCTGGCATAGCCTCTAATCATGTGGTTCCAAACAGTTGTGTTTGGGTTATCAATTTTTTCGAAAAGCTTGTGGGCAATTAAATGGTAGGCAAGGCATCCAAAACTGAAAATATCAAAATAGCAGCCAGCTGAACTGTTGAAAAAAAATCGGCATAATCTACATTTTTAGAATATCCCTCTTCGAAATCAAATTCGCACACTTCGCTGCAAGCTAACCTATTGGAACATGTTACACAGAAAGGGACCCGACCAACCTTATGAGGAGGAGTTTGACAGCACAGAATTCCATTAGCTACAAACTCAGCAGGAACCTCAACTTCCCCAAACATACAGGACCAGTTACAAGTTGTCGCGTCTGATTGACTTCAAAAAATGATCCAATAATCAACATCTCAGTGTCTGACTCAGCACAAGCCCATTTAGGTGAAAAATCATTTATGCTATATAGTTGGTCCTGAGACAGCGATGGGCTCAGTGAGGTATCATCTATCACATGCCCACATTCATCTGTACTCCATGAAATACCGCTTGAGGACTGCATATTCAAATTATCCACCTCACCAAGTGCTTTAGTAATCCATCGATTGAAGCTATCAACCTTCTCAAGCTCTCATCCCTATCCAATAATGTGCGCCTAGCTAACAGTTTCCTCGCTAGGAACTTCACTTGCAGAATTGGACTTGAGGTCATCTTGCTGTTGTCCGTCTACCTTCTCTTCCAGATAGTTTCGCTGTGCAAGCTTCTCTTCTGGCTTACCGTGAAAACTGAACATGACAGGGTTAATTTCAGAACTTTTATTATGATCTTCATTCCCTAGTAAACCAGTTCCATAATCAGATTCAAATTCCAAACTCAATGATTGGGTAAAGGTTGGCATATGTCCTGGGTTGTCTTCAAAAAGAATCTGCCAATTTGATTGGAGAGGCTGAGAGCTCCCAGCTCCAATAGTGAGATCACTTCTGCTCATTGAAAAGTCACCCAAGATGTTATGTTCTTGGGCAAGGATGTTTGCCAGTAAACTAGATGGGATGGAAGGAAATGATACGAGAGAAGGATCCGCATGCAAGACTGTGTCCCATGATGTCAGGCCATATACTTTCAAGCCATTAATACAAGTAGCATCATTTCCCGATTTTTTTCCTCTGTCGAACTGTGAGATATATTCCGTTCCAGAAACTGATGACTGTCCATGATCACCTGTCAGGTCAATACCATGAAATTGCATGGAGTTCCATCATTGCAAAACAAGCAGCAGTATTAAATGATACCAATCTATTGAGCAGGTTAAGAGTGAAATAAACTTCCTCCTTGTTATTCAGATACATATCTTGGGCCACGTGTAAGAGTAACACATATACTCCAGATGGGGAATATTCCCATCTACAAAGGCAGTTTTCTCTCCAACAACTTTCAAGACATGCCCCCGAGTTCCAGATGGAACAACAAGCCTTCAATTCCAGGAACCTTCAAGCCAATTAATACCATGCCACTGCATCATATGTCGCATAATAGAACAAAGAGATTGGCTCGCTAATCACTTTTGAATTTATCTGAATTAACTTCTGGGAAAATAAATCCATAGACGAACACAACCTGGACTGATGAACCTTGATCATATTAGTCATTGGACCAGACTTCTCATAGAACACTGCTTGATAAACCACTGAATTTCAATACAAGACAATTTGACCTTGAACAATCTCATTTCCTGAGAAAATATCCTACCACCACGGGTAACTTATAGTTGAAGCAAACTCTTGATAGTTTGACCCAGATGAGGTCAAACGTCCATCTGATTAAAACTTGAATGAAGGTATTTGCCATCAATCTCCTTGCAAAACCCTAAACACACAGAGAAGAAGAAGAAACAAAAATATTTTTGGTATTTTGATTAGATGTTAGTAAACAGAAACAAACATAAAGCAAGTATGAAACAACAAGGGACCTAAGAAAAATAAAAAAGTATGGTCTTGTTTGTGGAATGATATGCAAATGAAATGTGGGATCTTAGGGGTAAAATTTTGGGTATTACAGCTGCCCCTATTTAAGATTCTTCTATAGGGAGACGTGAAGATTGACATCTTTGTCTCGACCAGATAGAAGAGACTTAAATATAACAATAAACCCAATTTTTAACCCTAAGAGACCACAAAATGATATGATTATGCTAATGATATGCGAACATAAGACTTCTGTGGGGAAATAATGCCACAAGAGACAAACAAAAGCTCGGGAGAAAAAGAGAGACTCCACATGAGAAAACAAAAGAACAAGATCCTATTCCGATAAGGGAAAGGAAACGACTCAATGGGGAAAGAGATACCAACTGCCAGTTACTGGGCGAAGATATTCGAACCGAAGAGAATAGGTAAAATACTTTCTACCGGTTACTGAGTAGAAAATAAGTGCAAAAACACAAGAGAATTGTTATCTACCAGTTACTGGGTAGAGAACAAAGAAATGTATTACTTATTACCAGTTACTGGGTAAAAAGTAATCCACTTGCTGAAATATAATCAACTACCTGTTACTGGGTAGGAAAAGAAGCAACGCCAACTACTGGTTACTGAGTAGTTTAGCGAGAATAATAAACTTGAATGAAAGGGGTTACCAACTATCGGTTACTGGATAGGGTAAACAACATGTCAACTACCTGACTGGGTAGGACGGACTCGACTACCTGTTACTGGGTAGGAGAAAAAGATAAAAGGTCAACTACCTGACACTGGGTAGGACAAACATACTCGACTACCTGTCACTGGGTAGGAGAAAGAGATATATCATCAGCTACTTGTTACTGAGCAGCTCCAAACACACAACAAACTTCTCAAATAAAGAGACAACCATTTGTTGGAAAAAGATATTAACAACTCTGGGATCTTTAAAAGAGATACGAGCAGGTTGAACCATGCAATAGAATTCTCATCGGGAGTTATTCCACAGAAATTCCAATTGTCAGAAAAGCTGGTCAGATAAGGATCTATCACTTCACAATAAATTTCTCTATTGAGGATGAGCCAGAGAAATGTTATTTATTGCGAAGGTAAATTTCTGGAGATTACACAAGCTGCTCAAATAAAGAGGCTTCCACATGAAGTTGCATAAGTAATTACCAAGAGAGTGTTATTAAAACACTACTGGGAAAATCAAATCTTCACCTCTATTAGGGATTAGTAACAGATTCCTGCTGAGAAAATAAATCCTCAAAACTACCTTCTCGTCATCCGGTTCACAGCCCAGGAAACTAAAGTAACTGCTGCAAGAGACCAAAGTTCAATCCAGGAACAAACTGGAAAGAAACGGTCAAACAAGACTCGACTCAATGAGGAAATAACTCAACTGGGGAACCATTCCATCCAGATAAAAGCTGGGGAGGAAAGCTAAACAAACATCTTCCACGAGGCATAAACTCAGTGGGGAATTAGAAAGGATAGGTATTTTCTGCTTAAGGGTGGACACTCTAATGGAGAGAGGACACACGCACTCCGCGGGGATAACAACACCGGCGAAAGGGAAACACCAAAAAATGCAAGATATACAATGCAACAAGAACATGCTATGCTCAACCAAAATGAATGCGCATGCAATGCATATGAGTATGAATATGCTGACAAAACAGATAAAAAAGGCAAACAGAGGGGTGAACAAAACATCACAACACCACTGAAATACTCGGCTTATCTCAACAAATTAGAGATATCATTGGAGATCATGTTGGGGATCAGCAACAGAAAATCTGCAAGAGATACACAAGAGCCATCAAAGGAAAATAAATCCTACTACAAGGCTTAAATCTCGCTGAATAAATGGAGATATTGCTTGGGGAAAAGACCCCAAAGATCAATCTTCAACCATTAATAATTCAACAAGAGGGAACAACAATATGAACTCTGCTTTGAGAAAAAAACTGCTGGAGAAAAAAACGTAGCAACACAAATCTTCCAACCCTGCCAAGGGAATAAGAAGTTAACATCATAGCAAAAAGTCAAACTGTGGGGATTTTAAATCAACACCCAATCACAAGGTGAGAGAAAACCCGACAAGTGACTGCTATGTCAACACTTCTCAACCTTGTTCTCTACTTGGGGAATAATCCAAAGTAAATATGCATAACCTCTGCTAGGAATCATCAAAGACAAAACTCCGCCTGGGCAAAATCATCAAGGAGAAGTGGTCTTCTTCAAATTTCTCAACTGTCCGATCATTTGAATCAAGACTTTGCTGTGGAAAACCGTTCTACACTCGTCTGGTTTATCCAAAGAAACAAAACTCTGCTAAGGGAATATCAGCAAACTCTACTAAGGAGACTTCAATATAGCTCAAATGGGGAAACATCAACACAACTCTACTGGGGAGCTACCAATAAATTCTATCAGAGAGGCAAGAAAGAACCCTGCTGAAGAGAACACTTACGCTTTTCGCTTCAAGATTCTACCATTCTTGGGATTACTGTTGGCATCCTTTCTTTTATTTTCACAAATCAAAGAAAAATGTTTTTATAATTTTCAAAATTTAAATCAATTATTCACATTTGTTTCAAAATCATCATCAAAAATAAAATGAAATTCTGTAAACAAAAACAAAATAAGAATTGCAAACAAAGGGACAAAGGCCCAAATTCTATTGATAGAATGGTAGTCCGCAAATGGCGTAACTCCATGGATCATTACAAAGTTTGAACAATGGTAAGTACAATTGAAATACAATGACCATTATTCTCCCTAACAACTTTGAATTCCAACTGTGCTTGAGACTTCAGCGGAGAATATCTGAAGTAAAACCTTTGATAGAAATGTTGCTTCAAACGATCAAGACTGGCCAGATGCAGTTACTTGCCATGATCCCTAACTTTTGCCTAGATTGCCCTCTCGGGTTTTCAATCTACCGGGATAATTATTTCTGTTTTGTCTCTAATTTTTGCCTGGACCGCCCTTTCGGGTTTTCAATCCACCGAGACGCTCATTTTGCCTAAGCCGCCCTTTCAGGTTTTCAACTTAGCGAGCTGTTCTTTTATTTTTTAGGCGAAGTATTTCTTGACTGCATCGGCATTCACAGGACGAGCGAACTCATCTCCATCCATAGTTGTAAGAATTAATGCACCGCCAGAGAAGGCTCTCTTAACAACATATGGGCCTTCATAATTAGGAGTCCACTTGCCCCTAGAATCAGTAGTAAAAGTCGAGATCTTTTGAGCACGAGGTCACCTTCTCTGAACACACGGGTCGAACCTTCTTATCAAATGCTTTCTTCATTCTTTGTTGATATAATTGGCCATGACCAAAGCCGTCATCTTTTCTCTTCAATCAGATTCAACTGGTCGTATCTACTTTGACACCATTCAGCCTCAGCCAATTCAGTTTCCATCAAAACTCTCATGGAAGGGATTTCACCTCTATCGGGAGCACTGCTTCCATGCCATAAACAAGAGAAAAAGGGGTTGCCCCTGTTGAAGTGCGAACGGATGTACGATACCCATGCAGAGCGAAAGGAAGCATATCATGCCAATCCTTGTATGTAACAACCATCTTTTGAATAATCTTCTTAATGTTCTTATTAGCAGCTTCAACAACCCCATTCATCTTGGGTCTATAAGGAGAAGAATTATGATGCTCAATCTTAAACTCATCACATAATTCCTTCATCATCTTGTTATTTAAATTCGACCCATTATCAGTGATGATCTTGTTCGGAACACCATACCGACAGATGATTTGATTTTTGATAAACCTGACCACTACTTGCTTGGTCACATTTGCATATGATGCCGCTTCAACCCATTTGGTAAAATAGTCAATAGCTACCAATATGAAACGGTGTCCGTTCGACGCTTTAGGCTCAATCATTCCAATCATATCAATGCCCCACATTGAAAAAGCCATGGAGAAGAGATAACATTGAGAGGAGTTGGAGGCACATGAATCTTGTCAGCATAAATCTGGCATTTATGGCACTTTTTCACATATTTACAACAGTCAGATTCCATTGTCAGCCAATAGTAACCTGCCCTTAACATCTTCTTAGCCATCGCGTGTCCATTGCATGGTGCCAAAGGATCCTTCATGGATTTCTTTCATCAACATATCTGCTTCGTGTCTATCCACGCATCTGAGCAAGATCATGTCATAATTTCTCTTATACATCACATCATCATTCAGAAGAAACTACCAGCCAATCTTCTCAAAGTTTTCTTATCCTTCTTGGATGCCCCAAGTGGGTACTCTTGATTCTGAAGAAAGCATTTAATATCATAATACCATGGTTATCATCAACAACCTCTTCAACTACAAACACATGAGCTGGTCTATCAAGACGCATCACATTAATCTTTGGCACATCATTCCAATGATTTACCACAATCATGGAGGATAAAGTCGCTAAAGCATCTGCCCATTTGATTCTCTGCTCTTGGTATATGGTGAAACTCAACTTATTGAAGAAAGTTGACAACCTTCTTGCATAATCACGATAAGGAATCAAATCAGGTTGACGTGTCTCCCACTTCCCTTTAATCTGATTAATCACTAAAGCTGAATCTCCATACACATCAAGAATCTTGATTCTTAAATCGATAGCTTCTTCCAAGCCCATAATACACGCTTCATACTCAGCCGCATTATTTGTGCAATTGAAAACCAACCTTGCAGTGAAAGGAATATGAGAACCATGAGGAGTAACAATAATTGCACCAATACCTCTGCCATATTCATTAACCGCCCCATCAAAATCAAACCCCAACGGGATCCAGGCTCAGGTCCTTCTTCATGTAATGGTTCCTCACAATCTTTAACCTTTAGATACATCACATCCTCATCAGGAAAGTCAAACTGAATAGGTTGATAATCATCAATTGGCTGGTGTGCCAAATGATCAGCCAAAACACTTCCTTTTATCGCCTTTGAGTTCGATACTCGATATCATATTCTGATAACAACATTTGCCAACGAGCAATCCTCCCAGTTAAAGCAGGCTTTTCAAAGATATACTTGATTGGATCCATTTTAGATATCAACAAGTTGTACAATTCAACATATACTGACGGAGGCGCTTGGCAGCCCAAGCTAGAGCACAACATGTCTTTTCAAGCATCGTGTACCGAGACTCACAATCAGTGAACTTCTTACTCAAATAATAAATGGCAAATTCTTTCTCCCGGATTCATCTTGTTGACCCAGAACACAACCCATAGACTCTTCTAGCACGGTCAAATACATGATCAAAGGTCTTCCTTCTACGGGAGGAGACAAAATAGGAGGTTCAAGCAGATACTCTTTAATTCTTTCGAAAGCTTTCTGACAATCTTTTGTCCAGACACAACCCTGATCTTTGCGGAGAAGTTTGAAAATCGGTGCACATGTGGCAGTCATATTGGATATAAATCGAGAGATATAGTTCAAACGTCCAAGAATCCTCTTACTTGTTTTTCTGTTCTGGGTGCAGGCATCTCCTGAATAGCTTTAACTTTACCAGGATCAACTTCAATGCCTTTCTGACTGACAATAAAACCTAATAATTTTCCAGAACGAACACCAAAAGTGCATTTATTAGGATTCAGACGGAGCTTAAACTTTCTCAAACGTTGAAACAACTTCAATAAATTTTTAATATGATCTTCTTCAGTCTTCGACTTACAAATCATATCATCCACATAGACCTCAATTTCTTTATGCATCATATCATGGAACAGAGTGGTCATAGCTCTCTGGTACGTTGCACCAGCATTTTTTAAACCGAAGGGCATCACTCTGTAACAGAATGTTCCCCAGGGTGTAATGAATGTTGTTTTTTCCATATCCTCAGGTGCCATCTTTATTGATTATAACCGAAAATCCATCCATAAATGAAAAGATATTGAACTTAGCAGTATTATCTACCAACAAATCAATGTGTGGTAGTGGAAAATCATCTTTTGGACTTGCTTTATTCAAATCTCTATAGTCAACACACATTCGGACTTTTCCGTCTTTCTTTGGAACAGGCACGATATTGGCCACCCATTGAGGATATTCGACGGTCACAAGAAAACCAGCATCAATCTGCTTTTGAACCTCTTCTTAATCTTCACTGCCATGTCAGGATGAGTTCTTCTCAATTTCTGCTTCACGGGTGAACATTCAGGCTTTAATGGCAAATGGTGCTCCACAATACCAGTATCAAGACCAGGCATGTCTTGATAGGACCAAGCAAACACGTCAACATATTCTCTAAGAAGCTCTACCATCCTCTTCTTAACATCTGACTGAAGCAGTGCCCCAATCTTGACTTCTTTTTATCATCATCGGAACCCAGATTAACCAATTCCACCGGCTCTTCATGAGGCTGAATGGCCTTCTCCTCGTGCTCAAGCAATCGAGAAATCTCATCAGGAATTTCTTCAATATCCTCCTCTTCCGCTTCAAACACAGGGAACTCAAAGTTGGGAGAGGGTATATGGTCATTGTTTCCAATGGGTTTAACAATCAATCTGCACAATGATTTTATGTTTGATTTTAGAATATGAACAAAAAAATGAAAATATTATGCAGATAAGAGTGATTATAACATTATTATACTTTTTCGGTTTTTTATGTTACCATTTTTCAGAAGTAAAGCAAAAAAGGAAAACAACATATGGATAAACAGAAAAACATTTTATTGATGATGATAAAAGTTGAAACAAAGCCCTCACAAATTCACTTTCACCTTGGGCAGAGTGAAAGGATTTTTGAAAGAAACAAAAACAAATTACTTTGAAACATGAACAACAGTAGGAACATCAACAGCAATCCAATTCTGGCATATCAATCCACGTGTCACAAAGTTGGGCATTTCTTCCTCTTGGTCATCTTCGAGAATTGCAGCTGTAGAATGATCTTTGCAATGGATGAACCCAGCACTTCGAAAGACTTCATGAATACTCTTCAGCTCTTTTTGGGTTGAACCAGATGTAAAACCCAAACCAACTCTATCTTTTTTCTCAGCAACTTCAATGATTCGGCCCCATCCATGAGCTTGGCCATTATCCACTACATGTTGTGCATCTTTTAGAGAAGACATGGACGCCCCATCCTTCTTAACAGCTTTATCAACCACAGAAAGAGCCTGAAACGAAGTTCCAACATCCTCTTCCGCATCGATATAAGAAAAAGACGACAAACTGCTTACCAACATAGCCTGTTCTCCACCAACAACGACAAGTTTACCATTCTGCACGAATTTTAACTTTTGATGCAGCGTCGAAGTAACAGCTCCAGCTTCATGTATCCATGGGCGTCCTAGAAGACAACTGTAAGCAGGACGAATATCCATGACTTGAAAAGTGATCTGGAAAAAACACGGACCAATCTTGATAGGGAGATCAACCTCTCCAATCACGGTTTTCCTCGATCCATCAAAGGCTTTCACAATGACCCCACTGAACCTCATAGGAGTACCTTGATAAGATAATCTGGACAAAGTAGATTTTGGCATCACATTCAACGATGACCCAGTATCAACCAGTACATTGGATAGAGCGTCTTCCTGGCAATTCATGGAAATATGGAGAGCCAAATTGTGATTTCTTCCATGATCGGTCAACTCTTCATCACAAAAACTCAGATTGTTACACGCAGTGATATTGGCAACAATGCTATCAAACTGGTTAACAGTCACATCATGATCTACATAAGCTTGTTCCAATACTTTCTGCAACGATTCACGATGAGCCTCAGAGCTCATTAACAGAGATAGAACAAATATCTTTGACGGTGTATGTAACAATTGATCCACCACATTATATTCACTCTTCTTGATCAATTTCAATACCTCATCATTATCTGACTTTTGATTTACATCACTTGATTGACCAGACTCTACAGAAGTCTTCAACTGAATTTGCTTACTCCCAGTATCTTCACTTGTCTTTGAAGGCACATTATCAAATACTCGACCACTTCTGGTTACACGTCCGACATCAGCAATAGTCACAACTGAGGGAAGAGAAGGAATGGGAACCTCTTTTCCATCCTCCAACATAGTAGCATTGTATTTGTAGGGAACAGCTTTATCGGATTCATACGGCGTCGGGCCAGGCAAACGGATAACCAAAGGCGTCACAGCAGATTTCTGACTGTTGTAAGAAATTACAACCCGCTCAGGAATATTGAAACGTGGGACTATGACATTCACCTCGTTCTCCACTTCATTTCTGTTTGCAGTAACTTGAATCAAATTCTCATCCATCATCTTTTGTAAGTCCCTTTTCACAATCACACACCCTCGAGGGTTCACAGAACAAATACAACAGGCGGCATAATCATGCTCAATATCATGGAACTCACTCAAAGTAGCATGCATTTCAACAAGCGATCTCCGAATCCAGCGAATGTCGAAAATACGGTATGTACCAGGACAACCATATACCATATTGACAGTTGCATTACCATGCTTAGGAAATGGATTTGATTGCACATTAGGGTTGGTATCTTCAAAAGACAGGATACCGCTTTTTACGAGCTTTGCAACTTCATGCTTCAGAGGATAGCAATTTTCGATATCGTGTCCGGGGCACCTTGATGAAATGCGCAATGAGCATCTGGCTTATACCACCATGGAATTTCAGTTGGAACAGCCGGCGGATCACGAGGTTGAACCAAATTATTCTTTATTAAAGCCGGAAAGAGCTCAGTATACGTCATTGGAATGGGATCAAATTGTGTTTTCCTCTGTGTACGACCTTGTTGAGTTGTCTTCTCTTGGAAACGTGGTTGATAACTTGCAGTAGCTTGAGCGGTAGGGGTGTTACTGACAACAGGCATAACAGATGCTACTTGTTGCTGACGACGACTACCATTGTTGTTCACAACTCTGCGTCTTCTAGACCTTTCCTGAGATATAGCATTAGTTTCTCCCTCTTTTTTCTTAGGGAACCCAACACCAGGCTTTTTTGTACTTCCAGAATTTCCTTCTTTTATCAGACGTCCCTCACGGACAGCTTCCTCTAATCTCATCCCCATATTAACCATTTCCGTGAAATCACTAGGAGCGCTTGCAACCATCCTTTCATAGTAAAATGAACCCAGAGTCTTCAGAAAAATCTTGGTCATTTCTTTCTCTTCAAGCGGAGGGCTTATCTGAGCTGCAATCTCACGCCATCTTTGCGCATATTCTTTAAAAGTTTCTTTCTCTTTTTGAGACATTGCGCGAAGCTGATCACGGTCTGGCGCCATATCGAGATTATACTTATACTGACGAACAAAAGCTTCACAAAGATCATTGAATGTCTTGATTTGTGTACTATCGAGTCCCATATACCATTTCAGCGCAGCACCAGTAAGACTATCTTGAAAATAGTGGATCAACAACTGATGATTGTCAGTATAGGTAGACATCTTTCTAGCATACATAATCAAATGACTTTGCGGACAAGTGTTCCCTTTGTATTTTTCAAAATCCGGAACTTTAAACTTGGCGGGAATCTTCACATTTGGAACAAGGCAAAGCTCATGAGCATTCTTTCCAAATAACTCCTTTCCCCTTAAAGCCCTGATTTCTCTTTGCATTTCAGCAAACTGATCTTGAAAGTCATCTATTCGATCCATAACATCCAAACTCTCGCTCGGAGCAGTATGGAAAATTTGTTCTTCAGTATAAGGCATAGCGTGAGTTACAGGCGGTGGCACAGGTATGACAGTAGGAACAACCGGAACTTCAGCATTAGGAACAACATTAACCACAGGAGGTGGTACAGCCATGACAGCAGGGAGTCTAGAACCTTCGGGAACAGGAGGTCGATATCCCTCTGGCACATAATTGTTAGGCATGCCCCAAGGGAAACCAACAGGCATTTGATATTGAGAAGCATTAATCGGGGCCACAGAAATGGGCGTTGATCCGATTTCAGAAATCACAGTTCCTTGGACAGGAGAAGGAGGAGGTAGTGGTGGCTAATTCTGAGCAGCCACCAGAGCTTCCATTGCGGCAGTCAGTCTCTCCAAACCATCCTTCAGAGTTGATACCTCTTCACGGAGCTCGCGGTTCTCTTGTTGCAACTGATCCATCTTTTTCTTAGAGTTAGCCCGGGTGTTGTAGTGATGCGACAGCTTGACTGAAGGAAGGCCAAAAGAAACAAATAAGACATCTGGAAAAGGCAACACACAATGCACGATGATGCGAATGCAAATGCAAAATGCAGGTGTTTCAACCAGTTTTCAAGGATTTTTAAGATATAAAGCAATTACAAACATCATAAAGAAAAATAACACTTCTTGAAATACTGATAAACATCTCATTTCATTGAATATTGGAAAGAGTTACACTTGGAAGTACAAAATACAATAATATCAAAATAAGAAAAAGCTAGGTCCTAAGGAACATCTGATGACGATCCAAGCTGATACTTCCTTCGGAGTCTCTTAATCTCTTTCTCATATTTGTGCTTCATGGTGATCTTCTCTAGCACAAGCTGATCCACAATACCCTTCCAAGCACCAGAAGTAGGAGGATGTGCTGATGGAGTAGTAGAGGAAAATAAATCCTCTGCATGCCTCTTCACAGCGCGCCGCTCAAGTAACTCTATCAAGTCATCTTTCTCCTTCATCTGTTTTTGCAATTCCATCTTCTCTTTGTCAGAAGCTTGAAACTTACTTTCCCACATCTCTTTCTCTTCCTTCATCTTAGCCAAAGCGTCTTGAAGTGTCTTCACATCATCAGAAGAAACAGGGAGTGACGTAGGGATCACAGTAGTCAGAGGTTTCTCAATAGGATAAGGCATCTTAAGCTCCATAGCCCTCTTCTTTACCCAAAGTATGTAAGGTTCTAAAGCAATGCAAACTTGTCTTCCAAGCTCCCCTCTACCCAACCTGTGAATCTTAGTCCAGGCATGAGCCATTTTTCTTCTCAAACCAAGAGAATCATCCCCTCCTTGAAAGAATAAACCCTCTAATAAAATATTCTTAGGCCTATCCTTCAGCATATAACCCAGCTGACGGCGAGCTAGACTCGGGTTGTAGTTAATTCCGCCTTGTATTCCAAGAAGAGGAACATTGGCGAATTCTCCACAACTATCAATAATCTGGACATTATCGTAAACCGAAGAAGACCAAGTGATATCAGTATGCGTAAGAGACATAATCCTTTGAGACCACCTTAAGCAATCCTTGTTTTTCCTAAAAGCAGATGTCTGAGGTAAGTGTGAAACGAACCAATTATACAGCAGAGGTAGACAGCAAACAATGGTACCGTTTCCCTTAGAAGTCCTACTATGGATGGAAAAATAAGTATCACCAAGCAAAGTTGGAACAGGGTTCCCAATCAAGAAAATTCTAATAGCATTAATATCCACAAAATTATCAATATTAGGAAACAAGACTAGTCCATAGATGAGTAAAGCCAATATAGCCTCAAACGCCAATGTGCGACCAATGTCAGCAAATAAAGTAGCCTTCTCAATCAAGAACTTAGCAGTTAAACCCTTGAGGCCTCCCTTAGTCTTTAGATTTGCATCAATATCCGACTTCGTCAAATGGGTAGCTTCAGCAATATCTTGAGGTTTAAGAGCTTCCTCCAAACCAGTATACGGGACCTTATCAGAAACCGGTACACCCAACAAATAAGCATATTCTTCCAAGGTCGGCATGAGCTGATAATCGGGAAATGTAAAGCATCGGTAAATAGGATCATAGAACTGCATAAGGGTATTCAGAATTCCGTCTTCAATATTGGTAGAAAGAACAAATAAAAGTCTCCCATAACTAGATAAGAAGCCTGAACGATCATCTACCAAGGACACTAGATTTCTCAACTCTGTAAGATCAGGAACCCGAAAACCGTACTTCTGAGTGTTTCTCCTTCCAATATCCATAATCAACAATATCTGCGATGTTTGCAAAAGAAAATCTCTGAGATCCTTAAAAACCAGCTGAAACACAATGCTCATGAATGCATGAGTGCAAGATGCAACACCCACAAACAAGACATACAAAGCACACAGGTTCAAAGGTTCGACACGAGCATGGAGCCAAAGGTAAGAACCAACCATCCCACAATGGTATGTACTATGGTTATATCATCACCTGTAGAACAAGGTTCTAAAAAGTTCCCAGAATCATAATTCCATCTTTTGGATATTATCGGCTTAAACGACTACTCGTCGGCCAACAATATTCTCAAGAGAAACTCATCTGAGTGTGGTATCGCGTAACGACCAATTCAAGTCTACACCTGAACAGCCACCGCACCACGTCCTAATAAGGCCAAGATGGGTTAAAGGGTTCTAAGGTCCTCAGCTTCTCAGGCTCCCAGTCGGAAAAAAGTAATATCAATTACGACTACTCGTAAGACATCAGTAATTTCCAAAGGGGCCTCCACCGAGCGGGGGATCTCAAGTCAGCTTAGTAAGGACTACTCCACGTAAGCCAACAAGACTATACCACCCTCCTATCATAAGTGCACTCAAGTCCGGGTTAGGACTTATCTCACCACACAAATTACCAGACACCAAAACAGAACAATCAATAACAAACAAGTCAAACAGAAAGCGATAAATAAATCAAAGTAGGCGAAACCCACTAGGAACCGTTGGAGTCCCCAGCAGAGTCGCCACTTTTCTGTAGCGGTAAAAATTGTGAGTGTAAGTTATTGACTAACTTAACTCAAAGAAAACAAGATCGCCACCGCACTTTTATTTTATCCAAATAAAGGAAAGGAAAAAGAGCGAACAAAACCAAAGAGTTCTAAAATAAGAACACGAGACAGAGATCGGGGTAAGGGGGTTGGTTACGCAATGGGAAGGTGTTAGCACCCAAAACGTCTATAGTACTCTATAGGAGCCCTTTGAAATATTTACGCTTTTTGGTTTGAAAGTGGTTTGTTTGAAAAGAGATTGGGGAGATGAGAAGAGAATATTTTTTAGATTTTTGTGTTTGGAGAGACTTATCGTCTCATGCCTACGTACCCATAAAGTGCAATATGGAATCAAAACCCCGTAGTTCGTGGTACAAATGACAAAATTTTGTTGGTTTTGATTGATTTTAGATGTTCAGACAAGTCGTCATTTCAAGGAGAAAACTGCGACTATCCACCCACGAGTATTAAGACAACATTTGCGTCACATAAAGATGGAGGATTTGCTTGGATTATCAACAAGACTATCACTCAACATCAACGTGGAAAATGTCAAAGTCTTAATAATATGGGGAACAGGAGATTTACATCTCAACTATAGAAATGAATCATGTCTAAACTTTATGAAAAGTTTTAAAGTGAAAAAGTGCATAAAGGCACAAAAAAGAGTTGATGAGTTTTTGTATTTTTTATGTCTTTTGAAATTGGTCAAAACATGATTAACATTGATTGACTTTTATTAAGAAAGAAAAAAAAACAAAGTTTAAAAATCACTTGACGAAGGTCAAGGTTTTATTGCGAAAGCGGTTTTGAAGTTTGAAACCAAGAATGTTTTGAAAGAGGGAGAAAGTTTTGAAAATTTAAGAAGGGGAGGAGATGAAGTGACTATCCTAAAAAACAAAATAAGAGCTAGAGGTAAGAAAGATCTAACCGACTTGTAGCACACTCCAAAGCAAGCAAAAAGAATTCCATCCGATTTAAAGCATAAGCCAAGGATCGAGCCAAATAAAGGCTAAGATTCAAAATACTCCAAGCATAGGAAAATAGTCCTAATCCTAAGTCCAAAATGTCCATGAAGTCCAAAGTCTAAGAATGGTCCAAGAGTATAACCACAAAGTTAATAGCACCAAATTTTTTTAGATGTTTTATCCTTTATTAGTGTTTTGAACAAAGTATGATCCAAGTGGACAAAAGAGAAATGACATAAACATAAACAAAGATATGGTATGAAATGATAAAATGGAAGCATAAAAGTAAAAAAAATAAGGAGTAAGAAGAGAATATAAACAAAATTAAACAAGGATATTGTTAGTGAATTAATAGTTAGTGGTTAGAACATATGATCAATGATGATTAATTCTTGCACTTAGACCAAGATTAATGAAAATTCATTAGAGGATTGATAGAATCAAAGCCTCCTAACAATGATTTTCATAGGTATTGGAGTTAAGACAAGCAACTAAACATACTTGGACTTTTAAACGTAAGTTTGAGCCACGAATGATCATTTTCCGATTAAGGGACAATTTAGCGCTATGTTAAGCAATCGTAATCGGGTTTATGTAGAAACCACGACTATCTGAGGCCGGTCAATAAAATGTTAGTGTTAATACATGTTAGAGAAATGATATGTAAATCACTCTCCTAAAACATGCCACACAAAAAGAAAAGAGGTAGTGATCTCATCATAATCAAGATTTTTAATTAATTAATCAAAGGTAATCTATCACTATTCGAAAGTAAGGAGAATTATCTCAATGATTATTCGTCCATAGTTTTGAAATAATGAAGATTAATCAACCTTGATAATCAACAATCTATGATCCATAGATTTCATCGATCAAAAGAAAAATAAGAAGAAGAACTAAAATGAAAAGAAACCACAATTTGGATCTTAAATCGATTAAATCATCATCAATATCAATCACCTCTTTTGGTGGATAAAATCGACACCCAAAGTCCATTGAGATTGATGAGATCTTATCAAAATTTAAAATCCAAAACAACCAACAATTAGCTCAAAACAAAAGTTTTTTAAATAAATTTTTTAAGAGCTCTTTTAAAAAAACTATTTAAAATATTAACTAGTAAAAAAAAAGAAATAACAAAATAAAAGGAATAAAGAAAAATATATTTAAAATAGTAAAGAAAAACGAAAAGGAAAAAGAGAAATAGAAAACCAAAACATCAGAACAACTTTCTTCTTCAAAACTTCACGCGACACCGTTCACCATGGCTATGGATTCAAGCTCAAATCAAAGCGACGGGATGCGAAACTAACACGGTTGTGATCGGGGATCAAAAGCTCTTCACAACAGTATAAACAATTCAAGGAAATATGCAATGACGAACTCGAATCGAGAAAACGAAATCCATTGAACTACCTTCAAAATCACAGGTAAGAAATCAATCCAAACTTCTTCTTGATTCTCTTCTTCTTCTGAACGAATCTCTGGTTGAATTTGTATCAATTGAAGTGAAATTGGTGGAAGGAAGTAGGAGAAGAAAAGTGAACGAAGGTTTTTCTGGTAGTGAGGAATTTGAGGAAGAAAATCAGCAGAGGTTTTTTGGCTTAAAAGCTTCCCATCAGATACAGATTCAGAATTAACAGAAGCTTGTGCCTCGTCCATTTTAGGGGAATTGTATGAAGTATCACCCAGTGGCTTTCAACACCTAATATCAATAAATTGTCCAGTATTTTTTTCTGAACCAGAGCTGTCTTATTTTTCTGTTTATTAGCATCTTTCCCAGGATCGGCATCAGAACCTCCTTTTAGTAACAATTTAATGGTTTCTAATGCACTGAGTAGATTGATTGTCTTTTGTTGAGTAAAAGAGTAAGAACTTCCCCTCAGATTCAAAATCAATATCAATGGATCAAGTCCTATAATCTCCCTGAGTAGTACCTGATTGGATGCATTGCTACGAATCAAATTGTTTAACAATTCAAGGCAGTCCTGCACGACTTCACCGCCATCAGAATTTCCCTCCTCCTTTATGATACTGAGCACCTTCAAAGACAACAATCTTTGTGATCCATTAGGGGCAACAACTGAAAAGGGCTGATCCCCTCTATCAGGCATGATTGAAGATATCGTGACAGCAGAATAGGTGTTGCCATTGGAAGGAAGCCATGAAGAAAAGTTACCTAGCTCGGCAGTACTCATCCTTAGTCCAGAAACAGATGGTTGCGCTAGCACACTGCTCCTGGCATGCTGAGAGAGCAGCAATGGTTCAGTGGTGATTTCATCAACTGAAGGTCCATTATTCAAATCAAAGTCCCTGTGGGCACTCACTTCTCTATTTGAACGACCACTCAATGATGTTTTCACCTGCATTAGAGGTACATCTATCTTATAACTACTGCTTGCGGAACAATTACCGATATCAGAAGCTTCATCCATTAGGTTTAAGTCAAGTCCAAGACCACCAGAACACCGAATAGGTGAGGCCATCTTACTGCATACTGGATTGTAATCATTGGCTTCAAGAGATGCAATATTCATGTAACGAGCACAAGATGGAGATGAAATATCATCTAGTATTCTTTCATCGGCCACATTCAAGTCAATATTTAATGGCAGTCGACTCTGCTTTCCCGCAGCAGTATCATGATTAGGGGTGGTTAGTGTAACAAGAGGAGTTTCCATAACTTTCCTGGGTTCGGCTGGCCGGAATGCACTAGTAGCAGCTGACCCTTTCCAACCAAGTTCCTCTTTACTTCTCAATAAATTCTCAGGCAGCATAAAGGGGCCCTTTGCAGCAGCAGCCACAGTGATTGATGCAGGAATACTATAAGACAAAAATGAAGCAGAAAATGGTACAGGACTGATTAATCGAACAGAAGGTGCACTCCCAGATGTGGCAATGCTGTTTAACTCACAACGCTTTCCCTCATCAGCACCGAACCCCACTATTCTCCAAACCATCACTAAGCATATCTTTAAACAGATCAAGAGCTTCCTTCCCAAGACCTTGTTTTGCAAAAGCCATGATGATAATAGTCCAAGACACTCTGGTTTTTCGTGACATCTTGGTAAACATTTGATAAGCTTCATCAATGATTCCACAACTAGCATACATGTGCATGAGTGCATTGTTCAAGCGGACAGAGGGTTCCTTTTGCCTCCTTTTAACATACCAATGGATCCATCTCCCTAACTTCAGATCCCCTAATTCAGCACATGCTGATAAAGCTGCCACCAGTGCCACCTGATCCAATTCCACACGTGCTCTCCTCATCTGATCAAATAACAACAAAGCCTGCTTAGATTGGCCATTCTGAGCACACCCAGCAATCATGGTCGTCCAAGACACAACATTTTTCTGTGGCATTTTATCAAAAAAGATTCTCGCAGCATCAAAATCACAGCACCTAACGTACCCAGCAAGTATAGAATTCCAGCTAACAACACTTCTTTGAGTCATATCATCAAACACATGGCGTGCTTGCTCAACACCACCTTGATTCGCATAAAAATTGATCAAATTAGTGTTAACAAACACGTCTGAGCAATAACCTTTTGCCAGAACAGTCGCATGCACCTGTTCCCCTTCTTTTACCAACTCACCTCGTACACAAGCACTCAAGAGAAACGAGTATGTGAACCCATCAGGTTCAGACTCAGTTGACACCATTTGATTGTAAAATTGAACCGATTTCCAAGGCATATGGCTGCTGGCATAGCCTCTAATCATGTGGTTCCAAACAGTTGTGTTTGGGTTATCAATTTTTTCGAAAAGCTTGTGGGCAATTAAATGGTAGGCAAGGCATCCAAAACTGAAAATATCAAAATAGCAGCCAGCTGAACTGTTGAAAAAAAATCGGCATAATCTACATTTTTAGAATATCCCTCTTCGAAATCAAATTCGCACACTTCGCTGCAAGCTAACCTATTGGAACATGTTACACAGAAAGGGACCCGGCCAACCTTATGAGGAGGAGTTTGACAGCACAGAATTCCATTAGCTACAAACTCAGCAGGAACCTCAACTTCCCCAAACATACAGGACCAGTTACAAGTTGTCGCGTCTGATTGACTTCAAAAAATGATCCAATAATCAACATCTCAGTGTCTGACTCAGCACAAGCCCATTTAGGTGAAAAATCATTTATGCTATATAGTTGGTCCTGAGACAGCGATGGGCTCAGTGAGGTATCATCTATCACATGTCCACATTCATCTGTACTCCATGAAATACCGCTTGAGGACTGCATATTCAAATTATCCACCTCACCAAGTGCTTTAGTAATCCATCGATTGAAGCTATCAACCTTCCTCAAGCTCTCATCCCTATCCAATAATGTGCGCCTAGCTAACAGTTTCCTCGCTAGGAACTTCACTTGCAGAATTGGACTTGAGGTCATCTTGCTGTTGTCCGTCTACCTTCTCTTCCAGATAGTTTCGCTGTGCAAGCTTCTCTTCTGGCTTACCGTGAAAACTGAACATGACAGGGTTAATTTCAGAACTTTTATTATGATCTTCATTCCCTAGTAAACCAGTTCCATAATCAGATTCAAATTCCAAACTCAATGATTGGGTAAAGGTTGGCATATGTCCTGGGTTGTCTTCAAAAAGAATCTGCCAATTTGATTGGAGAGGCTGAGAGCTCCCAGCTCCAATAGTGAGATCACTTCTGCTCATTGAAAAGTCACCCAAGATGTTATGTTCTTGGGCAAGGATGTTTGCCAGTAAACTAGATGGGATGGAAGGAAATGATACGAGAGAAGGATCCGCATGCAAGACTGTGTCCCATGATGTCAGGCCATATACTTTCAAGCCATTAATACAAGTAGCATCATTTCCCGATTTTTTTCCTCTGTCGAACTGTGAGATATATTCCGTTCCAGAAACTGATGACTGTCCATGATCACCTGTCAGGTCAATACCATGAAATTGCATGGAGTTCCATCATTGCAAAACAAGCAGCAGTATTAAATGATACCAATCTATTGAGCAGGTTAAGAGTGAAATAAACTTCCTCCTTGTTATTCAGATACATATCTTGGGCCACGTGTAAGAGTAACACATATACTCCATATGGGGAATATTCCCATCATACAAAGGCAGTTTTCCCTCCAACAACTTTCAAGACATGCCCCCGAGTTCCAGATGGAACAAACAAGCCTTCAATTCCAGGAACCTTCAAGCCAATTAATACCATTCCACTGCATCATATGTCGCATAATAGAACAAAGAGATTGGCTCGCTAATCACTTTTGAATTTATCTGAATTAACTTCTGGGAAAATAAATCCATAGACGAACACAACCTGGACTGATGAACCTTGATCATATTAGTCATTGGACCAGACTTCTCATAGAACACTGCTTGATAAACCACTGAATTTCAATACAAGACAATTTGACCTTGAACAATCTCATTTCCTGAGAAAATATCCTACCACCACGGGTAACTTATAGTTGAAGCAAACTCTTGATAGTTTGACCCAGATGAGGTCAAACGTCCATCTGATTAAAACTTGAATGAAGGTATTTGCCATCAATCTCCTTGCAAAACCCTAAACACACAGAGAAGAAGAAGAAACAAAAATATTTTTGGTATTTTGATTAGATGTTAGTAAACAGAAACAAACATAAAGCAAGTATGAAACAACAAGGGACCTAAGAAAAATCAAAAAGTATGGTCTTGTTTGTGGAATGATATGCAAATGAAATGTGGGATCTTAGGGGTAAAAATTTGGGTATTACAACCATCACTTTCTACTCGTGCACATACGGGAACAATAGCAACATAATTTCAACATTTACGGTTGTTCATGTAAAGAACATTACAACATCGTACCAACAAATAAGAACTCAAAGTGTTCATACAAAACGACTATTCCTATACAGGTATAACATCAACATCAGTTCCACAATTAAGGATTCAGCATCTTATCGTAATAACAACATTACGACATTTTCTCACATAATTAATTACAAATCAATCACAACCAGGTAAATGTCCTTTTTGGCCCATTAGGGAAAACCATTAGAGCGTTGTACGAATAACCGTATAGCATATTCGTTCTACGTATTTTCCCATAAGGAAAACCTTAGAGCATCGCACTAATAACTACATAACACATTCATTCCTACATAGAAATCTTGTCCCATTAGGGAAACCTTTTCCTTAACATTTATCGATTAACGAAAACTATACCTATGACTCGATTCCTACATGAATTCGATCATACTTCCAGTTATAGAATTGAACCCCACCCTTACCTTAGAATTGAGGTCAATTCCCCGCTCTCCGGTTCCGCTTCCGCTCTACGGTGACTTTTCTGCAGAAATCCTTCAAATTCGCCGGTGGTTGATTCTTTGCTCTCCACTTTCCTCAATGTGTAACTTCTCTTTTCAGTCTTTCTTTTCCCCAAATGGTGTAATTGAGGGTAAAAGAGTCTACGGGAATGTATTTTTGCTACCCACTCTTAGCCACGTCCAAATTCTGCATTTAACTGAATTTCGTTACTATGACGGTCGTGGCAGGTCCATGACGAGCGTCACGGTCGTGACGGTCGTGGCAAGTCCATGACGATCGTCATATCAGAATAATTCAATTTTTTTTAATTTTTTTCTAGATATAAAATCTCTTTAGCTTTCAAACGCTTCGAACGGGGGTCAAATCCGACTTACGGATCAAGAGATATGATTTTTCGAAGTTTTCCGACAAAACCAGAATTTTCCCGACATCCTCGTACGACTACGACACAACGAGATACGGCGAAAATCACAATTAAATTTAATCGAAATGAAACGGGCGTTACAACTCTCCTCCACTTAAAAGAATTTCTTCCTCGAAATTACCTCAATTCAACCAACTCCGGATACGACTTTCGCATCCTAATCTTCCAAATTACCTCTACCAAAGAATCCTTTTACCTCGAAGTTGCTTCTCGTCCATCAACCTGAACTGGCAATGCCTCAACAATCAAATCATCCATCACTTACACACTATCCATATGAATCAATGTACTTCTTCAGCTTGGACACATGAACACATCATGAAATTCCCACAAGCGACAACGGTAAAATAGCCTAGCATGCTACTTTCTCCATGCTTCCACGGCGCCACTCTGATACAAATAGACAGAACATAGTGGGTGTTTCCGAGACCTCAAGCTCGGCCAACACCATTTACTATCGTAACTCTAAAAACACATCTTATCTGGGATCCTTTTGATCTCTCCAGTCGTCTCTTACACAATCTCAGGTCCGAGCACGACGCTCTCGCCGAACACACATCAACACAACTCAACAAATCCTCTACATACTGAATAGTTCTCTCTGTCTGTCCATCCGTCCACGAATGCTAGAAAGAATCCAACTTCGACATGACATTCAAACGTCTGCAAAAATCTCCTAAAATCTCAATGAAGAACTCAGATTCCCATCTGACACAATATTCGATGGCACCTCATACAACTTCACAACTTCATCGATACCCATCTCAGCTAGCTTCCGCATAGACTGATTCGCCCTCATTGGTAGGAAATGAGTTAATCTTGTTAATCCATTCATAACCACCCAACTCGAATCTTATTCCTTCCAATTCTTTGGAAAACCCGTCACAAAATCCATGGAAATACTATCCAATATCCATTCTAGAATTTCTCATGGTTGCATCAACCCAACAGGTTTCTGATGCTCAACTTTCTACTTCTGACAAGTCAAACATGCATACACAAATCGTGCTACATCACGCTTCATACCAGGCCACCAAACAGAGTCTTCAAATCACTATACATATTCGTCGCTCCCGGATGAATACTCAACTTACTCCTGTGACTCTCTATCTATGGCCACCAAAACAATTTCCTTAAATTCGTCACATCCTCATGGAACTTGGATGGATACTCCATCTATCTCAAGTCACTTCTTCAAGAGTATTCTTACTCCACTCCACAACATTTTTCTGCCCAGGACACTTCGCTAGGCGAATCTCTCGGCGAACATGACAGTCCAGATTTCTATTTTCGACCGTTAAACGACTTCCGTATGTCCCATTTCGATTCTGTAAAAAGCTGCGATCTTGGAATTCGATGTACAACAACAATTTCACACTTAGGAAACCATTCGGCACAGTTTCAACTTGAAATATTTTAAACCTCAAGTACATCAATATTGCTTTCTACGCCCAACCTCTTCTCACAATCACCAGAAATCACCGTCCACCATCTACTCGACTTCACAATCTGCTGCCTTAGAATACACACCAGACACAAGTCTCAAACCACTCAATCAAATTAATTCCTCGACCATCCAAACAGACATACAATGTGGAGTTTTCAATATCGGACTAGTTTCCGTAACTAAGTCGATCACAAACTCCATCACGACATATCGCGATACCACTTCTACAAATTCGAAAATCAACTCTTTGACTTTGATTCATCAACTTTAACTAATCTACCAACTCAACCCAAATTTATGACCTTCTTGAATCTCCTCAAAAATACTACCAGTAAGGTCTAACACACAAGGCTTAATTCCATAAGAAGTCTCCTCACTGACCAACTCACATCACCAACTGCTCAATCAGTTCTAACTCGTTTCACCATCATCATCGGTACAGGAAAGGTTTTCAAATCAAAGCATCAGCTACCACGTTATATACCGAAACATACAGTATGATAACACATCAACCGCACCTGTTCACGACGGTAAAATTGCCAAAATGACGCGTTTTGAATTTTCTGCTACAATTGGATCATCCACTGTCATAAAAACTATTTTTACCAAAAAGATCATCTCGTTAGCTTCCCATCACTTTGAACGGGAGTCAAAACCGACACACGGTTCAAGAGTTATGAATTTTCAAAGTTTTCCGAAAAACCAGAATTTTGCCCAAAATCTGCTACGGGAATTCTGCATTTTTACCCGAAAATTCGACCGATTCAATTCTTTTCTTCAAAACAAACACATACGCATACCCCCCCTAACCTATAGCATTGGATTAGAACCATTAAACACGATTTCTATGACGTCCGATTTCAATCCGAATCTTAAACCTTCAAATCTCCAAAAATGCAAAAACTTACAAAATATCAACCAAATTTGATAAAACAAGCATACTCAATCACGACTTAACATTACCCGACACAACTACGAAATCTAATCCGACTTTCGTCAGTAAAACATCGATCCCTCACAAAATCACCGATTACACGATTTTAGCCTCCAACTCCAGCACAACTACAACAGCAACCAACTCTAGAACACTGGTCAGATGATTCTTCTTACGTACTTCAAGTTGCCTTAAAGCATAACTAAACTCGCTGAAGTTACCTTTAACATATCTCCCAATGCGATACAACTTCGACCACCAACAACGAACTAGTTCCAAGAACGAAGTCGATGTATAAGCTTCACTTCACATCCCGGTAGTAATTCACGTCCCTCCTCATGAACTTCCGGACAAGTATACTTAATTGGAAGACCACCAACTTCCTACTCCCATCAACTTTCGAAATTCCAATTAAAATACACATCTTTGTACCTTCTTACATCGACCGACTCATCAAAACAATTCTTGAGCACTTAGCTCCACTCCAACCAATTCACTGCTCACGCCACCTAAGCTCGCAAGACACGTCTATCCCATCCAACACAATCCCGTCTACTATTAACAAGAGATTAAGGATGATCAGTTCCTCAATTTGTCAACAGACAGTCGAAATTCATGATGGGGTATAAACCATCTTTACCAAACCATAAGAGCGTTCAACTTCATACTGAGTTACAACTCCACACTTGCAGCATTCCGGAGAAAACACAAGCTTCTTCCCCACTTGAATCATTCTCACTCCTGCTGACAAAGGTTTCACCATAAAATATGTACCGACAGTGTTTTCACACACGTGTCGCATACCAGGGAATACACAACATTAAACAACTTGGCCGGATGGACCGACCTGCTCTGATACCACTTATGTAACACCCCATTCTAACCCAACGCATATTTAAAATAAATCAAAATTAGAGTGCACAAATTTTGCAGGCATCACGACCGTCATGGAGTCGTGACGACCGTCACACGCACAAGAACTGAGACGCAACAGAGGTGTCACATATTCAACTTACAAAAACATAAATTTTACCATTTAATTGGACAATATGCATTTAGTGATGATACATAGCACATAATCTTGGATGAACATCTAATAACAACTCATATAACATCTCAATCACATAGCTACATATTCATTTGCAGCGGAACATCATGCACTTTCAACATTTATGATAATCAACATAATACCATAAATTACAAACAAAACTCCATTAAAATTCAACAAGTACTTCAGCTTGCATATATTCATTAAAACAACTAGTCTTCCATCAAAATTCAGCACTACCAATTCTCCGGCTTAGTGCGTACAACCAATTTTCGGCGCATTAACAAAGGCACCCAATGCAATGTGTTGCACCCTAAAATTTGACCAACCGATTCTCCTATCTGACTCGTGTTTTAAATTCATATTCGCAAATCAGACGCATGATATTTGTGCACAAACAGAGGATATCAGAGTTACGGCATGGGTTTCATTTACTAGCTATGGCAGATCCAGTCCAGATCATCAGGGTCTTATTTTCGGGAAATTGTGCGCTCCTCGGTGATTTTTTTCAGCTTGCATGGTGGTTTTCGGGATATTTCTGATACCGGGGGTTTACTGTTCGATTTGATCTGGTCTCGAGCTATCTTTTATATTGGTCATTTGCAGTTGTCTGCAATTTTTTAGGGTTTAATAGCTTTCTGCGGATTTTAAATAGGCTTTAGGGATTTTTTTTTAGGATTTAAATAGATTTTTTTAGAATTTTAAATAGTTTAGATCTTTCTTTTAGAATTTTATAGAATTCTTAAAATAGATTTAATAGTTTTTGTCATTTTTAGAATATAATAGATTTTAAAATTGTTTTTTGTTTTAGATAATATAGAAAATATTATAGATTTTTCTTTTATGTTAATAGGAATTTTAATAGTTTTTTAAATAGAAATAAATAAAGTTTGTTTTAATATAGTTTTTTCTTTTAAATAGATATTATAAATAATAGTATAGAATTTTAATAGGTTTTAATGGTTTTTTAAATAGAGATTAGTAGAGTTTTATTGATCTTAGTATTAATATAGGTTTAATTAGATTTTAATCATTTTCAGAGTTAATTAGAGTTTAATTAGTTTAATTAGGATTTAATCTTTTAATTAGAGTTAATTGAGTTCATTTAGTTAATTAGGTTTAATTTCTGATTAGTGTTCAATTAGGATTAACTTTTTGATTAGTTTCCAATTGAGTGTGATTTTCTGTTAATTAGTTTTATTCAGATTCTGTTTTGGGTTATTGATCTCAATTTCGTGGGCCCAGAGAATTTTTGGGAGGCCCAAAGTCCAATTCGTTTTTGTTCATTCTGTCCAGAAGAGTGACACTTGTCACTATAAAGGGGCGCCACACGTCCATGCCAGGGGCCCCCCAGCACACAATTCTGCAGACCCCACCAGCTGCCACGTTTTCCATCCTCTCCCTCTCTCCCGGACACGCGTCCCACTAACTCCCTCACTCTGCCAGCACCTTCACCACGTGTCATCACCTCAAGCCTCATCGGGACCCTCATCGCCGGCCATGCAGCCGCCGGCCGGACCACCCCCTCCACCGTAACAGTCGCCGGAGACCGGTAAGGTCGCCGGAAACTGCAAAAAGCTCCAGAATTCTTCCCAACCCTTCGTTCTTCTCCGATCTTCCTCCATCCAACTTCATCTTCACCTCACCGGAAAATCTACCACCGCCGGAAACTTCAAGAACAGTTTTCCAGAACTCATCCATTTTCATCGTTTGTCAAGAACAATTACCCAGAAAATCCTCAAAGCTTCATTGTTCTTCAATCTCTCCCCAGAACGTCTTCATTTAGCATCATCGATCATCAAGAACTTCACCTGTTCTTCGTGAATCCCCAGAATCTTCATAAACTAGAACGACGTTCTTCACCAAGCAATACGATTCGCCAGGAAATTTCCAGAACGCGAAGAAGCGCCTTCTTCGCAAGCCAACCAGTCCTTCAAGAGCGTTACAACTCCGTTCGTCGCCATCAACGCCTTCAGGGATCCTCCGAGTGTTCATCAGCGAGACTCCAGATCTTGAGTTCTTTTCAATAAGACTCGCGTTCCACATCCAGGTACGTTGTTTTTGCTCCTTGCTCGCGTCTCGTTCTGGATTGTTGAGTGCATGAATTCATTTGGTGTTAATTTGGAGTTTAGGTGGAGTTTAGATCCTGAGCGAAGGTTTGGCGAGGTGTAGTTTAGGTTTGGGTTCTTGTGAGAGAGTGAGGTTTCAGAGTTTGAGTGGGATGCTTGAGAGAGTTCAGGGAGATTTGGGGGAAGACGAAGATGGCGCTAGGGTTTGGGTAGATGAACAATGATCAGGGTTGGGGGAAGGGGAATTAGGTTTTGTTAGGGTTCTGATTAGGGCTAGGGTTTGGATAGTCTTTGGGCCCAAATTTCGTTTGCTGAGACCACACTCCCCGTTTACTCTTTCACCCCCCTGTGAGAGAAGAGATAGAATGTTTTGGGCTGGGCTTTGCCCTGGGTTACTATTCGCACCCCCCCGTATGTAAGCCCAGTGAAAAATAGCCAGATAATTACTCGTTCTGCACCCCCAGGCGTTGTTTTTCTCTTTTTCTGATTCCCATGGGCCTGCGCCTTTTGCTAGGCGCACCACCCCTTTCTGGCCCACTTAGGATTAGAACTGGGCGCGTGTGCTATCTGCACCCCCCTTCCCTTTTATTCTTTTCTTTTATTCTTTTATTTCTTTTATATTGTTAGCTTTTTAATAAAATCATACAAAATAGAAAAATCAATGTTTTTAATTCTTCTTTTTGCTATAAGTCAATAATAATGTCTAGAAAATTGTATAAAAATAAAAATGTCATTTTATTTTTGTTTGCTATTTTTGGCATATTTTCCATTTAATTGATTTTTTAATATCTTTTAGTTCATGCATATTATTAGAAAATTCATAAAAAATAGTAGATTCGATCAAATAATTCCATTCTTTTTTCTGTAGACTCGTAATTCAATGTAGAATTTTATAGTACAAAAACATTAGCTTAATCATGCATTTTCATTTTTATTGCATTTTTTGTATTGTTTTGATATTGAATAATTGGTTTGTGGGTACGTTTTCCTTGCTGATTTTAGTTCTTGCATCTGGTAATGAATTTTGCTCTGATTTTTTAGTATGTTGTACTAGACTAATGCATGTTCCCCATAGATTTTTCATAGATTTTTTAGAGGTTGATTGCTATTGTTTTAGGGTTAGAGAATAGAGACCTCACAACTTGTCGGTAACCCTTGACCATTCATATGTTAGGGATTGTTTAGTAGCCTTAGAAGTTGACCTAGGCTTTGAGATTTGATCTTGGGATCATAGAGCCATGTAGGTTTTCCTTAGATTTTTGATATATTTTTCTAGGGTATTCTGTTAATTTTTGTCTGAGCTTGAGGATAGGAGAAGTCTTGATGGCTTCTGACTTTGAAGTTCAACTGTGGTTGAACTTCAGAGATAGTTCTTGTGGTTTGAGGATCTGTGGTTTCTTCTTGAAGATGGAAGCAGGATGAAGTCTTGTCGGAGCTTGCAAGGATGCATTGGATTGAGGCCTAGTCTAGGAGCTTGTTCTCTGTTTGTGAGGTTCGAGATCCTGAAGTTTGAAGGGAGTTTATGGTACTTTCCTGAGGAAGGCACTATGAATGACTTTCATTCTTTCTTCTCACCTCTTTCTTAAGTATCCAATGATGTTGGAGCCTTCATGTGAGTTTAATTTCTCCTGAGGAGGAATATAAACTGATCACAGTTGTTGAGCCACATAGGATACGATTCCTAAGTGGAAGCCTCCTAGTACTTTCCTGAGGAAGGTCCTATGGGTCTGCTCACTTAGTTCCTCTAGTTCATCTAGGATTTCTTAAGTATCCAATGATGTTGGAGCCTTCATGTGAGTTTAATTTCTCCTGAGGAGGAATGTAAACTGATC
The DNA here is from genome assembly GCA_963859935.3 of Lathyrus sativus. Taxonomy (NCBI): domain Eukaryota; kingdom Viridiplantae; phylum Streptophyta; class Magnoliopsida; order Fabales; family Fabaceae; genus Lathyrus; species Lathyrus sativus. The sequence goes on along the minus strand of CAWUDS030002656.1, from coordinate 50,271 downwards.
ACAGTTGTTGAGCCACATAGGATACGATTCCTAAGTGGAAGCCTCCTAGTACTTTCCTGAGGAAGGTCCTATGGGTCTGCTCACTTGGTTCCCTTAGTTCATATAGGCTTTCTCAAATATCCAATGATGCTGGAGCCTTCGTGTGAGTTTAGTTTCTCCTGAGGAGGAATGTAAATCGTTCACAGTTGTCGAGCCGCATAGGATATGATTCCTGAGTGGTAACCTCCTGGTACTTTCCTGAGGAAGGCACTATGAGTTTGTCTGCTTAGCTCCCTTTCTTTGGTAAGCTTGTTCTGAAGCTTGGAGACTGGGATTGATTCCTCTTGCTTAGGGTTTTGCTTAGGGTTTTGATTAGAGTTTTGTTTAGGACTTTGCATAGAGCTTTGTTCAGGGATAGATTAGGGGTTTGTTTTAGGGTTGTTAAGGGTCTTGCTCAGGGTTTCCGTTTAAGCTTTAGATAGGAGTTTGTCAGGCTGGTTTGCCTTCTCTTTATGTGGTTTGACTTGTGTGGTGTTGTGCTGCATTAGACTTAGGTGTTCATCTAGATATTTCTGAGATAGGTGCATTTTAGAAATAGGCTTTGTGTGCATGAGAAGTTGAGGTGGTCCTCCTTCTGCTTGTTTGTTATTGAGTGGCTTTGCTTGCTGGTATTTGGTAGAGCTGAGCTCCCTTGCCTCTGTGGTTTGCGGCCTTTGCACCTTGTTTGTTTGGTTGTTGCATTCATGCATATTTCCGGTATTTCTTTACTTTGCAGTTGATTCCTGTTTGCTGTTTAGTCCTGTTGCCATGATCCCTTAGGAGCTCTAACTTCTCCGCTGCGGGGTAGTTATGATAGACATTAGGATGGTCAACCAGGCATGATAACAATAGGTAGATTCCCTTTTTTCAGCTATAGTTTTAGGGTGTTTTTTCCCTTTCCTGTCAGTAGGAGTTTTTTGAGTAGCTTGTGTCGTAGTTAGCCGAACTAAAGCTGCTCTGATTCCTCGTACCAGACGAGGATATGTAGGCATAGGATGCGACATCCTAGCGAGCACACTAACAACTAACCTTTTGTTCTCTCGCGGCTGTGCGACCGAGACTTTCCCGCTGACGACTAATTGTTACCCTTTTCTCTTGCTCGAGTGCATTTGAGACCAGATCGTAGTTGTAGGTTCCCGAACCTTTGAAACCAGTTTATTTTCTCACTGCTGTGTGAGACCGCCCTGATTAGCCGTAGTTAGTCGAACTACGTTTGCTCTGATCTTCCATGCCGTGTGGAAGTACGTAGGCACAGGATGCGATGTCCTGGCGAGCAACCTTTCCCCCGTTTAGACGTAGGTAGTCGAACTACGTTGACTCTGAATTTCCCATTGCACGATGTTGCACCCCAAAATTTGCCCTCACAATACAAGACTTTGTGTTCCAAGAAGGTTCACAAGGTTCACAAAATTCACAATTGGTCAGAAGAGTTGACAATTCCCTCAGACAATGCACCTCCTAAGCAGTGCATCCAAAACTAGGGTTTTGACTTTAATCAGGCTAAATGGACTTCCAAGACTTCAAGTGAGCTTCATAACATCTTATATGTGTATAAGAACCCCCATGTCAAGTTTCAAGACTTTTCTCAAAAGTTTGCTCAGTCAGATGATCAGATAAGTCAAAAGCAGTCAATGCAGTTAAAAGGTCAAACTGAGGTCAACTGTGGTCAAACCAAAGTCAAACTTCATGATTTTTTTTTTTGCCAACATCAAAGAGAGGTTGGGTGAGAAATATTATCATAATAACTGTAATACCCCAAATTTTGCCCTAAGATTTGTCGTCGCATTTCATTGCATTTAATCAATTACTAACAAATTTGTGTAGTCGTTTGACTTTTTGCAGGTAAATATCATATGGCATGCATTTTTTTTCTAAAAAGTAAAAATGACACAATTGGCAGGAGGACATGTGTAAGGAGTTATGAGTGTGAGAGGTTGAGAGTTCGAATCTCACCTTTGTCATTTTTTTTGTTTTTTATTATTTTTACTCTAAATTTTTCTATCTTTCATTAAAAAAAATAACAAAAATAGTTTTTTATTATTATTTAATTATTATTTTCGTATTTTAATTAAATCATTTTTTAAAATATTATTTTTTTCACTTTTTTCTAAATTATTCATAAAAATATCCAAAAAATCATAAAATAAAAAATATTGAAAAAAATTTTGTTCTTTTTATAATATTTTTTATTTTAGGAATCAATAGGATTATTAGTTTTTATTTTAAGTTTATTTTAATTATTTTAAATTATTTAAATTTTATTTTTTCTTAACTAATTATTTAGTTTGGGCTTTAAAATGGGCTTTAGGGACATTATTGACAATTTGGTGTTAACCCTAATTTGTTCCCTATATATACATGTGTTGCCTTGTTGGAAAAAAGGAGAGAATGAAAAAAACCTAAGAGGAGTGAGTGCCGTTTGCCGTTATTTATTTTTCTTCTTCATCCATTACTATTGTTTCTTTTTCTTCATCGTTTACCGTTATTTCTTTTCCTTCATCTATTACTGTTGTTTCTTTTTCTTCATCGTTTACCGTTATTTCTTTTCCTTCATCTATTACTGTTGTTTCTTTTTCTTCATCTTTTACCGTTATTTCTTTTTCTTCATCTATTACCGTTATTTCTTTTTCTTTATCTATTACTGTTACGTTTATATATATATATATATAATTTTTAAATTGTTAGAGTTTATATATATAAGATTTTTGATCGAATTATGTCGATACGATGTTTGCACATTTGTGTGCATGACGCGTGACATTTGTGTTAGTTCGATCTGGTTGCGATGATCGCATTTTTGTGTGAGCAATAATACTATTTTTTGCTTAATTTCTTTTTCTTTGCGATAAATTTTGTTTCGTCCGATTTAGATCTGGTTGCGATGAGCGCATTTCTGCGTTAGCAACATTGTTGGGTTATTTGGCACATTTAAAATTCATTATTGCTTTATTATTATTATTATTATTATTATTATTATTATTATTATTATTATTATTATTATTATCATTATTTATTATTATTATCATTATTATCATTATTATTACCATTATTATTATTATTGTTATCATTAATTTATTAAAATTTGTTATAATATAAAAATCTGTTTTTTTAAAATAAATAACATTAACATCTTTTCCAAATTAATATGAAAACCTATTATTTTTAAGAAAAACTTTTTTTTAGATAAATTTAAAATAATAACTAAAATCTTTTTTTTAAAATAATAACTAGAACCGTTATTTATTTTATTTTATTATTGTTCAATTCAAATTTCATTATCATATTGTATCTGCTCCTCTCATGTAACCTCGCGAACTTAACAATCGCTCTTTAAATTCTGCCTTTAAATTTCTGCTTGCATGGTTTAAATTATGACATTATCTCTCTGTTTGCATGATTCAATTATCTCACGCGTTTACTATTATTTCTGTCACATTGCACACATCCGAAGGTTAGGTCTAACTGTTTGGCCGCCGCGCCAATAGTCCGTAAAACTTCACACATTCAATTTCAAATCCTCAAAACTACAAACTACAAACCCTAATTTTCACAAATGCCTCGCCGCAGGCAAAATTACAATTTTACCCTTAGCATTAGGTCAAAGAGCCGCCGCGCTCATTTTAGGGTTTCCCGCCGTGGAATCCCTAATTTAACCCTAATTACAACTTAACATTTCAACGTAGAGATTTGGAGTTTCTACACTCCACGTAAGCGTGTCCTTAAGATGCGTTTATTCCCCTTGAGACCTTGACCACAGTCAAGAAGTTTCTAACCTCCCTATTGAGGGGAACTACGATTACTCTGATTCCACTCCCGTAAGGATACGTAGGCACAAGATGCGATGTCTTGCCGAGTAAACTTAGAATTAACCCCCTTTATTATTTATTATTGCTTATTTATATTTTATTTATCTTTGCTATTTAATTATTTTGCTTATTATTTTGTAATTGTTTCTTGGATGTAAAGTTGTTTAATTATTTAATTATTATTATGGTTAGTAATTAGGGAGTGTAACAACATGTATGTAATATTAAAATAAATTTAGATCACTTTTAAATAAAGATAATTAAAATAAACACGTCACACACGTAAGTCGATTTTAATCGCCGTCTCACTTCCTAAGGATATCCCTCAAGTTGCCTACGAATAATGGTTAAGTGGGGTGTATAAAGTAAGTCCCTCAAATAAAAAAATCATCAAAGTCCCTTATGGTTGCCTTTACGAATCAAGTCCCTTTCGAAAAATGATGATGGTCCCTTATATGTGCTTATTACATCCCACAATGGCCTTCAAAGTCAAATTGTCCCTCACATACCCCTTAACATCCAAAGTAAGGACTACCTACTCCATTATAGTAGGGATAGTCTTACTAAAGGAAAGAATGAAGAATAAGAAGGACCTTTAAACATTAGGGTAGGTTACTCCTAGGTGCTTGCTCACTTCAAAACTGTTTCGCACTTAAACAAATTTTCAACAAGTTTTCAAACAAGTTCTTAACACATCCTTACATGGATTATTTATTAACTATTCTGAAAATTTTCTATTCACACACTACAATTTCAAAACAATTCAAAAGTGAGCTTAAGTACCTAAGAGCCCATGGATAACCATGGATGAAAAGGGTGCTAACACCTTCCCTTTTCATAACCTACCCCCCGGACCCAAAATATTCTCTAAGGTCTTTCCTGTTCTTTTATAACCTTTCCTTATGGATAAAATAAAAGTCGGTGGCGACTCTTGCTATCCGCAACATTGTTTAAAGTCAGTTCTCCCACCGTGTTACAGAACTGGCGACTCTGCTGGGGATCTATTTAAGAGGGGTACCCTTAGGAATTAAGATCACTTTAAATTGTTTGCCTTGTTTGCTTTATTATTATATTGTTGGGGTGCTCTTATGTGTGAAAGGTCCTAACCCGGATCTAGTGTACCTTAGGTAAATGGCAATAGACCAAGGAAACTGTACGACGTATATCGATACGGTTGATCTGGTGGCCATAGTTAGTGCGACTTCTTGGTTGGTGCTTATATTCCTTAAGTCAAGTTGAGGATAATATTGAGGCTGCCATATGTTGTCAATGCACTAACTGACTTTTAGAACCCTAGTTAACTCATCTTGGCCTTTAGAAAGTAGTGAGGTAGCCGGCTTTGGTGCAGACTGAAGTTGGTTGACACTCGATACTACGCTCATTGAGATCTTAAACTTGGAGGGTTTTGGTTGGCAAGTAAGTTGCCTTCTGAACAACCACCCTTGTGAAGGATCAATGATATTGAGATCCCTTAGAACCTGGTTACTTTTGTAGGACAGGATGAACCATCTAACTTCAGGGGAGGGTACTTGCCTTTGAACCTCATGCAAGCCTTTAAACCTAGGGCTATGGTGTGACTTGTTTGTGTGTGCCACATGTTTGTGATTGAGCATGACATCATGACATCATCATGCATCATAAGCATATCATTTTCCCTAACCATTTCAAGGACCAAAGGATTTATCTTTGTTCTTTGTTGCAGGTCATGGCTTCTGCTCGTAGAAACACCATCAGGATCAACTTTGTAGGGATACCTGCTAAGCTCAAGGAGTTGGTTTCCCTAGTGCCTGATCATTCCCAGTTCAACAAGAGACATGGTCACTTATTGGATCTAGTTACTTCAGGGTTCAGTGAAGACATGATGAGTGTGCTGTTTCAGTTCTTTGACCCTAAGCACCATTGCTTTACATTTCCTGATTATCAGCTGGTTCCAACCATGGAGGAGTTCTCTAAACTTCTAGGTATACCTGTTTCTTGATCAGAAGCCATTCACAGGCTTAGAGAAGGAGCTTAAACCAGAAGTTATTGCTGCAGCTCTACATCTGAAGAAGTCTGACATTGTTCTAGAGACGAGAAGTGGAGTTAAAGGTATTCTTGCCAAGGTATTAGTGGATAAAGCTCAAATGTTCTTGAAGGCTATGAGCTACGATGCTTTTGAGGAGATCTTAGCCTTATTGATTTATGGCTTAGTGTTGTTCCCCAATCCTGATCAGTTCATAGACGTTCAATAGCCATCAACATATTCCTGAGTCACAATCCAGTGCCTACCTTACTTGGAGACATCCTACATTCTCTTCACACCCGTACTACAAGGGCAAGAGGAACTTTGATGTGCTGCATACCTTTACTTTCTAGGTGGTTTATCTCTCACCTTCCTCGCTCAGTAATGAAGAATGAGCAAGGGTTCAGATGGTCCAAGAGGATCATGTCACTTTCTCACTCAGACATCCATTGGTGCTCCAGATCTATGGAGAATGTCACCATCATTGACCATTGTGGGGAGTTTCCTAATGTGCCACTTCTAGGCATAAGAGGAGGCATCACCTACAACCCATCTCTAGCTTTACGACAGTTTGGTTACGCCCGGAGCGATGGTCCACATGACATGTTGATTCAGGGCATTGTGTTTGACTACGACAACGATCTTCAGGGTTACCGTCAGAGATTCATACGAGCTTAGGGAAAGGTAAACAGGATTGACAGCAAGACACTGGAGCCTAAGTACACCATTCCTATGGAGGCTTATCTCAGATGGGTACGATTTCGTGCTCAGACACTCATGATGCCATATCCTGCCCATCCTACCAGTTACCATGGAACCTGTTGCTGAAGGAGACACAGCTTATACCATCCTTCACCCAGACATGCCTACTGATATGGAAGACTTGCAGAGATCATGGATCCAACTGAAAGAGCAAAGGGATACTTTCGAGGCTCATTACAAAGCAAGCCAAGCAAGGATCCTAGAGCTAACAAAGCTACTTCATGAGGAACGAAACCTCAACTCATACCTCAACACAAAGAGGAAACGTCCATGGGAGACTTAAAACCCCATCTTTTGTACTTATTTCGTTTTCATTTTTTAAGCCTAAAAGGCAAAACAAGTTATTACTAATAAAAAGTTACTTTCTTGTTTGTTTAAGCAAATTTAAATCCTGCGGTCCTTGAAAACATTGCATATGCATTCCCATATCATTGCATCACAGGTTTATAATTGTGCACAGGTTTCTCATCTTCTCGCTGTTTATTTCAGCAATGGCTCTTGAACAATCAGTTAAGGATCTCCAGGCACAGAATGCACAGTTCCAAGAGCTGATCCTGAACCTATCCAAGGGGCAGGATGAATTGAAGACACTGCTGGCCAAGAAGACTAAGAAGGCTAGAAGGTCTGCTGGGTTGCTCAACATGGGGAAGAAGGTTCAAAGGTCCTGTCAGGACCAAGGAACAGGTTGAAGACTATGAATCTGAAGAATCTGAGCAGGAGAGAGGCAGTCTCCACAACACTATGGGGGACTCTGATTCTGAGGCTAACTACTACCATGAGCCTAACGAAGACAAATTCAAGATGCTGGTGGATAGAATGGATGCTATGGAATTACAGAAATCATCTGGGCTGGATTTTGAGGATTTGAGCTTGATATCTGGGGTGGTCATACCCATTGGGTTCAAAGTTCCTACATTTGTTGTCTATGATGGGGTCTCTTGTCCCAAATTGCATCTGAGGTCTTATGTCAGAAGAATGCAACCCCACACTGCTGATAAAAAGTTGTGGATCCATTTCTTTCAAGAGAGTTTATCTGGAGCTCAGCTAGAGTGGTATTATCAGTTGGAGAGCGTCAACATCAGAGATTGGAATGACCTTGCTGAAGCTTTCTACAAGCAGTATCAATACAATGCTGACTTAGCCCCCACTCGCATGCAGCTTCAAAGCATGTCTATGGGTGCCAAAGAAAGCTTTAAGGAGTATGCTCAGAAGTGGAGAGACTTAGCTGGAAGAGTTCAACCCCCTTTGACTGATAGGGAGTTGGTTGATATGTTCATGTGTACGCTGAATGGTCCGTTTTACAGTCATCTCATTGGAAGCTCATCATCTGGCTTCACTGAGTTGATCATGACAGGAGAGCGAGTAGAGAATGGTATCAAGAGTGGTAAGATCCAAGTGGGCACTTCTTCATCAGGTGCTGCAAAGAAGCCTCCCATTGGGAAGAAAGAATCTAATGCTGTGTATGGTCAGCCTGATCGTAACAGAAGGCATCAGTCTGTTAGTGCAGTTCATATTTCAAATCCAACTCCTGCAACAACAGAGCAGCCTCAAGGCAACCAACAGAGGGCTAGAAGATAGTTCACGAAGATCAACATGTCAATGGCTCAGGCATTGCAACACTTGTTGAAAGCTGAACTTATTACCCTGAGGGAGGCCCCTCAGAATCCCAATGTTACCTCTCCCAAGTACAATCCCAATACACGATGTGCATATCATTCAAACTGTCCAGGACATGATACTAATAACTGCTGGGTCTTGAAGAACAAAATTCAGGATATGATTGATGCTGGAGAAATTGAGTTTGATCCACCAGGTACTCCAAATGTGATTACAGCTCCAATGCCAAATCACGAGAAGACTGTCAACGCCATGGATGAAGATATTGATGAAGATCTGCATGTCTATTCAGTTATGGAGTTGAGCACACCATTGTCTGTTATCAAAAAGAGGTTAGTACAAGCTGGGATCTTTCCAGGTTGTCATGAAGAGTGTCTATATTGTACCTATAAGCCGGATAGTTGCTTCATTTTGAGAGATGGGATTCAACGTCTCATGGATAAATATACTATAGTGTTTGAAAGAAGACCAGCATCTGTAGAAAGTATGGTGGATCATCTGACTCAGGGTAAGAAGATTGAAGAGGTTGACATGGTTGACAAAGTACCACTAAGAATCACTTCAAAGGGTCCCATTAAAATCACTCATCAGGGCCCAATCAAGATTACTGCTGAAGGTCCTGTGAAAGTTGTTGCTGAAGCCAGAGTAGCTCCTCTGATCATTACCACTCCTGGTCCTATTCCTTATACATCTGACAAAGCTGTGCCTTGGCACTATGGGTCTGATGTTTACATCCATGGTGTCAAGCAGGAGCCTTTACCTGATATGCCTGTTGACATTGATAATATTGCTGGATCTAGCAAGATCACTCGTAGTGGAAGAGTCTTCTCTCCTCCAGTTGCTTCTAAGAGTGCAGTTACTCCTGCTGTTACTTCCACCACTGATGCTCGGGGCAAGGGTCCTGTTATTGAGCCTGTATCTACTGATGTGCCAGCTGCTGATGACCTATCTAAGCAGATGGAAGAAGTATTGAAAATCATTCGCAAGAGTGATTATGATATTGTTGATCAGCTGGGGCATACTCCCTCAAAGATTTCTATGCTCTCCCTGTTATTATGTTCTGAGGCTCATGCCAAGTCATTGATCAAGTTTCTAAAGATGGCTCATGTACCCAGTGCAATTTCTGTGGACCAGTTTGAGAATTGTGTTGCTCACCTGACCTATGACAACGGGTTAGGATTTTCTGATGCTGACTTGACCCCTGCCAAGAGGGATCATAATAGGGCCTTGCATATTTCAATTGAATGCAGGGGCACTACCCTGTCTCATGTGCTGATAGACAATGGTTCCTCTCTGAATGTGTTGCCTAAGGAAGTCCTGAACAAGCTGAGTCCTGAAGATACGGTATTGAAGCCCAGTAATATTGTGGTAAAGGCTTTTGATGGTTCTAGAAGAATAGTGCATGGGGGAAATTGATCTTCCAATCAAGGTTGGCTCTCAGGTGTTCACTGCTACATTCTATGTGATGGATATTCGTCCTTCGTACTCATGTCTGCTTGGTCGTCCCTGGATCCATGGGGAGGTGCTGTGACCTCCACATTACATCAAAAGTTGAGATATCCGGTGAATGGAAAAGTTGTTACTGTCTTTGGAGAGGAAGAATACTTTGTCAGCCATGTAAACACTTTCAAGTATCTGGAAGTAGAAGGTGAATACATTGAAACTCCATGTCAGTCATTTGAAGTGGTTCCCTGGGCTGTTAAGGATTGTGTGACTCCTCCTGCTGTGAAGGAGGTTCCTGTGGTCATCAGAAACCCTCCAACAATGGCAATGGCCTCCCTCAATGATGCAAAAGCTATGGTGGAAGAAGGTGGTTGTACTATTTGGGGTCAGCTTCCTGATATTCCATACAAGTCTGACAAGTTTGGTTTGGGTTTCACTGCAGAGTCCCAGAAGGCTGTCCGTCGTGCCCGTGCTGTTCGTATCACCAATCAAGGGGTTATCAATGCTGTGGGAGATCAAGATGAAGACTACAACTTGGAGGCATGGATTTTTCCTACTGTGGGTGCTGGACTCAATAATTGGACAGCTGAAGATGTTATCCCTATCTCCTTTAGTCAGGAGTAAATACTATTACTGTGTTATGTTTTTAAATTTATAATTTCTGGAACAATTAAAACTTTCAAGCCATGTGCCTTACCCGGGGCACAATGGTGTGCTTGTTACGGGTTGTCATCTCATTTGCATACTTCATTCAATAAAATCAGTGGACGTTTCGTTTTCGTAAATATTGTGTTCCTTGTCTTTCTTTTTCTTTTATTTTTGCTTTATCGGCTATGTGTTCTTACACACACCCACGTCACTAAAATGCAGATCCTCATCCACTCTGGATCCAGTTGATAACAGTTCTACTATTGCCAATTACAATTTCGAGAATCCGATCTATCAAACTGAAGACGGAGACGAGGACGATTGTGAAATACCTGTAGAGCTTGCTAGGTTGTTACAACAAGAAGAGAAAGCTATACAGCCACATGAAGAGCCAGTCGAAGTTGTGAATCTGGGAACTGAAGAAAACAGAAAAGAGGTCAAGATAGGGGCTGATTTAGAGGACAGTGTCAAGAGCAGGTTGATTCAGATGCTACGTGACTATGTGGAGATCTTTGCTTGGTCTTATGAAGATATACCAGGGTTGGATACAGACATTGTGGTTCACCGTTTGCCAGTGAAAGAAGATTGTCGTCCAAAGAAGCAGAAGGTTCGTCGTATGCGTCCTGAAATGTCAGAAAAGATCAAAGCAGAGGTAATGAAACAGTTCAATGCAGGGTTCTTGGCCGTAACTTCTTATCCTCAGTGGGTTGCGAATGTGGTACCAGTTCCTAAGAAAGACGGTAAGGTACGTATGTGTGTAGACTACAGAGATCTGAACAAGGCTATCCCTAAAGATGACTTTCCACTTCCTCATATTGATATCCTGGTAGACAACACTGCTCAGCATAAGGTATTCTCTTTTATGGATGGTTTCTCTGGTTACAATCAAATCAAGATGGCACCTGAAGATATGGAGAAGACTACATTTGTGACACAGTGGGGCACCTTTTGCTATAAGGTAATGCCATTTGGTTTGAAGAATGCAGGGGCAACCTATCAGCGTGCCATGGTGGCTTTGTTTCATGATATGATTCATCATGAGATAGAGGTATATGTGGATGATATGATAGCCAGGTCTCAGAATGAAGAACAACATCTTGATCATCTGCACAAGTTGTTTGAGAGGTTGAAGAAATACAGGTTGAGATTAAATCCAAACAAGTGTACTTTTGGAGTTAGATCTGGAAAGCTCCTGGGTTTCATTGTCAGTGGAAAAGGTATTGAAGTGGATCCTGCAAAAGTGAAAGCTATACGAGAGATGCCAGCTCCCCGTACTGAGAAGGAGGGTAGAGGTTTCTTGGGACGATTGAACTACATTGCAAGATTTATTTCCCAATTAACTACCATCTGTGAGCCAATCTTCAAGTTGTTGAAGAAAGATCAGGTGATGGAATGGAATGATGAGTGCCAGACTGCCTTTGATGAAATCAAGAGATATTTGCTAGAACCTCCAATTTTAATGCCACCAGTTGATGGAAGACCCTTGATTATGTATTTAACAGTATTAGACAACTCAATGGGGTGTGTATTGGGGCAACATGACGAGTCTGGTCGAAAAGAGCAGGCAATATACTACCTTAGCAAAAAGTTTACCGACTGTGAAACAAGATACTCACTGCTCGAGAAAACTTGCTGCGCTTTGGCATGGGCTGCTCGCCGACTAAGACAGTATATGTTGACCCATACTACCTTGTTGATTTCAAAGATGGATCCAATCAAGTACATATTTGAGAAACCTGCTCTCTCCGGAAGAATTGCAAGATGGCAAATGATCTTGACGGAATATGATATACAGTATACTACTCAGAAGGCCATTAAGGGGAGTGTTGTTGCTGATCATTTGGCTCATCAAGCAGTAGATGATTACCAGTCAATGAATTTTGAGTTCCCTGATGAAGACATTATGTCTGTTACCAAAGAACCTGGACAATATGACGGACCTGAACAAGGATCCCGATGGACTATGGTTTTTGATGGTGCCTCCAATGCACATGGTAATGGTGTTGGTGTTGTGATTAGTTCCCCTGAAGGTTGTCATACCCCGATTACTGCCAGACTTTGTTTCTATTGTACCAATAACATGGCTGAGTATGAGGCATGTATCATGGGTATGCAAGTTGCTATTGATATGAAGATTCAGTTCCTTGAGGTGTATGGAGATTCAGCTCTGGTAGTAAGTCAGATTAAAGGAGATTGGGATACAAAGCATGATAATCTCATTCCTTACAGAGAACATGTGTTGTCTTTGATCCCACATTTCAAAGAGATTACTTTTGGACATATTCCACGAAGAGAGAATCAGTTGGCAGACGCATTGGCCACCATGGCATCTATGTTTGAGATCAGCTGGGATGATGAAGCTCCCAAGATTACCATTGATAGATTTGAGAAGCCTGCATACTGCAATGAGATTGACACTGAAGGGGCAGAGGAGAAGCCTTGGTTCTATGAAGTGAAAAACTATCTTGAAGCTCAGGAGTTCCCTGAAGGGGCATCTGTCAAAGATAGGAAGTTCCTGAGAAGGTTTTCTGCTAAGTTCTTTCTGAGTAATGGCATTCTGTATAAGCGTAATCATGATTCAACTATGCTTCGTTGTGTGGATAAGAAGGAAGCTACAGAAATTATGGAAGAGATGCATGATGGGACCTTTGGCACTCATTCTAGTGGTCATACCATGGCAAAGAAGATTTTGAGAGCAGGTTACTATTGGTCTACCATGGAAGCTGATTGCTATCAACACTCCAGAACATGTCACAAATGTCAAATCTATGCTGATAAAGTACATGTACCTCCATCTCCATTGAATGTGTTGACTGCTCCTTGGCCCTTTGCCATGTGGGGCATTGATATGATTGGTGAGATCAAGCCTACTGCTTCTAATAGGCATCGTTTCATCCTGGTTGCTATTGATTACTTCACGAAGTGGGTAGAGGCAGCTTCATTTGCATCTGTGACTAAGAATGTTGTGGCTCGGTTCATTAAGAATAATCTCATATGTAGGTATGGTATCCCTGAAAGGATTATCACTGACAATGGCTCTAATCTGAACAACACTATGATTACTGATCTCTGTACGCAGTTCAAGATTAAGCATCACAACTCTTCTCCGTATCGTCCAAAGATGAATGGGGCAGTTGAAGCTGCTAATAAGAACATTAAGAAGATTGTACAGAAGATGACTGTTACTTACAAGGATTGGCACGAGATGTTACCATTTGCTCTGCATGGTTATCGTACTACAATACGTACTTCAACAGGGGCAACCCCATTCTCCTTAGTCTATGGTATGGAAGCAGTTCTGCCTATTGAAGTTCAGATCCCCTCCTTGAGAATTATGAAGGATGCAGGCTTGGATGAAGATGAGTGGATTCAGACTCGACTTGACCAGATAAATTTGATTGATGAGAAAAGGTTAGCAGCAGTTTGTCATGGCCAGATGTACCAGAAACGGATGATCAAAGCTTTTAACAAGAAGGTTAAGCCAAAGGTATATCAGGCTGGTGACTTGGTAATCAAGCGTATCATATTACCACAGGGTGATCCTAGGGGCAAGTGGACTCCAACATATGAGGGACCATTTGTAGTCAAGACAGTGTTCTCAGGAGGTGCCATGATACTGACTACAATGGATGGTGAAGACTTCCCACAACCTGTAAACGCAGACATAGTTAAAAAATACTACGCATAAAAAGAGACCCGCTAGGTTGACAGGCCTAGGCAAAAATAAGGGCATCCCGGCAAACCAAAAGGGTTTGGGTAAAAATTAGGGATATATATATAAAAAGATGTACACCCGGCAAGTCGAAAACCTGAAAAGGCGGCTTGGGCAAAAAAGGGTATCCCGGTGGATTGAAAACCTGAAAGGGCAATCCAGGCAAAAGTTAGGGATTAAAGCGTATGACTATGTCTCGTTTGGATCACTCATGAAATTGCAACCAGTTGTACTACTTACTCAAGCTCAAACAGATGAAGCTCAATCCAATCGTTTCCGTCTCAACAGCAAGAAGATGAGATACTTGAGTGGCAATAGTAGAATTGAAACTCAATAGGATTATTTCCCACATAGCTGATTCTTTTTGTAAAACTTCATGACAAAATTCTCTTACTAGGGTTTATGTCTCCTTGTACAAACTTACCCGTGTATGGGTCACTTTTGATATAAATAAATTCCATCTTTTGAATCCAGATTTACTTTTACCCTATTTACATAAGCGAAACGTCCATTGGTTGTGTTTGAATGTATGTATGCCTTTGAATATGATTGATGTTTACCAGAAATGCATGTATGCTTTTAATATGATTGATGTTTACCAGAAATGCATGAAAATGCAGTAATAGTATTTACTAAGGACGAACGAGGGAAGGATTTCAACGAAGCTTCGCCGGTTCATCTTTACAAGACAGTTACAAACCATCAGTAGGACTAATCCATTTTCACAAAGTCTAATCTCCCCTGGAATTTATATCCATCTCTTTTATCCTCATACGGATATACGGGAAATTACTTTCCAATAAGGGCACGATGAACGAAGACGGGATGTTATACTTATCCTACTATCAAACGAAAACGAAGGTTATCTATACCCTACTATCCCCAACAACGGGAGGTTATCTATACCTTGTTATCCCCAACAACGGGAGGTTATCTATACCTTGTTATTCCCAGCAGACGGAGGGTTATGTATTCTTCAACAACGAATCGGGATTTATTTTCCTTGGCCAGCAGTTGTTATACAAGGATATCCAGACACTTCCAGCAGTGTCATATCATACATACATCATTTACATCATACCATAACGTATATATCTATAGTACATTACCTAAGTGCATCATGTCATACATGCATACATAAAGCATAAACTAATGTTGTTATACAGAATGCTACCTTGTTTTCAGGTTAATTATCCAACAAACAAGCTTATGATCTTTGGGACTGCTTTATTGTAACCTCAGGGTTACTTTATCCTCCTGATGAGCTTCTTATTACTTTGGGACTGCTTTAGTGTAACCTCAGGGTTATTTTATCCTCCTGATAGCCTCTCATGACTTCAAGACTGCTTTAGAGCTACTGATTGCTCTATCCTCCTGAAATCATCCTATTACTTCAAGACTGCTTTAGAGTTATCCATTGCTCTATCCTCCTGAAATTACATTATTATTTCAAGACTGCTTTAGAGCTATCCATTGCTCTATCCTCCTGAAGCCATCTAATTATTTCAAGACTGCTTTAGAGTTATCCATTGCTCTATCCTCCTGAAATTACATTATTATTTCAAGACTGCTTTAGAGCTATCCATTGCTCTATCCTCCTGAAATCATTACTTCAAGACTGCTTTAGAGCTATCGATTGCTCTATCCTCCTGAAGACATATCACATTATTATTTCAAGACTGCTTTAGAGCCATTCATTGTTCTATCCTCCTGAAATCATATCATTGCTTCAAGACTGCTTTAGGGTTATCACTATTGATTGCTCTATCCTCATGAAGACATGCTGCTACATCATTATTATTCCAGACTCCTGACAGCTTTCATCATACACCCATATTTTGAACTGCTCCCCCCCTAGTGGCATCTTTAAGCCCACTCAATCATATTCAACTAGCCATCTGTACCACTCTAGTGCACTGGTGAGTGCAAATTTTTGGGCTTTTGTGTTCAATCCCCTTCAACCTTCCAGGTTACGACTGGCAAATATACCAATCTAACCCCTCAGGTTTCAGAAAATTGAACAGGGGCAGCTGTTGCACCCCAAAATTTGCCCTCACAATACAAGACTTTGTGTTCTAAGAAGGTTCACAAGGTTCACAAAGTTCTCCAACAAATTCTACCAATTCCTTGAAGACGGGCTGTTATTAAAATTCTGAGGCGTTTGATACATTTATCTATCACCAGGTCTGATCATATCAAGATCTTGGCATTTGGTCAGTAGAGTTTAATTACGAGTAGTGTTACTGTTGATGCTGAAACTGTTGTGATTACGGTGCCCATATGTGTTGGTTATGAAGTGGTTTGGTTAACATTTTAATCGGATGAGATTAGAATTACAAATATCACTTGGGAGTGTTTATGTTTTATGACTATGTTAATGAATTTAAATGCTTGTGGATTTATTCACAATTGTTTATATTTTTTTTTAACTAGGAATAAAATATAAATAAATTCAAAGTGTTGGGAATTTTATTTCATAAAGATTGCATTATACAAAAAGGGAGATTGTTTCACATTTTTGCTGCTACAAGGAATTACATTAAATCTAAAAAATCCTAAGTCCTAAAAATGCTAAGTGTCTTCATGTTGGCCCTTGAGCTTCGCCGCAAATCTCGACTAACCTGCACATCAAAGCAAAACAAACAATATAGAAAAAGGTTAGGAGTTTTTTGACACTCTCAGAACAATGTCATCATCGAGTGCCGGGAGTGGCACAACCGAAGCTGCGTCCTACCCCGTTACCAATCCGCGCCGTTGGCGTCAGGTCAAGTGTCATCTGTTCTTATCATGCGGGACAGCCGAGAAAGATGAAGAGTAAAATGAAGTTTGGGGCCGATAAAAGGTTTTGCCGAAATGCTTGTTTAAGCCAATGGATTGTACTATCAAGTAAATATCTCAGAATTTATCCAGTGGATATCCAAAATCCAAGTCAGTATATTAGACAAAACAGAAATCCATGGATATCGAACCAAATTTGCAATCAAATACGAATATCCAACAAATCCGTCACCTGAAATTCATTGACAAAGTCAGGTTGTAGCAGTAAAAACCAATTCAATCCAGAAAACAAGAGAATAAGCTCAAACAACAAGATCGGTTCGATTCACAGACTGCATCAAAAGAAAACTAGTTCATCAGTAAAAAGCCACATCAATATCAGAAATGATAAAAGATACCAAACCGAATCCAAATAAGGGGCTGGGCACCAAGTTAAGAGTGGTTCGGACAGCTGCAAAAAATCAGAAGGCATCCAAAGACATAACAGTTGCACCAGATGAGCAAGAAACCAGTTCTTCAGCAAACAATTCAAGCCGGATCAGGAACCTAATCCGACCTCCGGTTAAACCATATTTCTAAACCCAAAGTGGTATTAGAAAAAGTCAGAAACTATAACAGGCCCAACAGGTAGTTCTGAACTGAGCAAATAGATTCTAGCAGAAAAAATTAGAAGCAGTTCAAGAACAAGAAAGAATCAAGTTCAGCTCATGTTCAAGAACAAGAAAGGACTAGGTCCAGTTCACAAACCACAGCAGAAAAATCCAAACCAGTTTCCCAAACTACCTCAAAACTGTTAGCCAAATCAGATGAGCAAGACAAGTTCACATAATCACACTTACATGTCAAGAGTAAGCTCAGTTCATTAAACTGTATCAGTCGTAGTGATCCCCAACCAAAGGTGAAATGTCACGTTGGAAAATCGAAGTGCAAGGCATAGGGCTCAGTTATGAACATCATAGCCTAATTCACAATCATAGTTCAGTTCAATGGAACCAGTTTAACATCAGAGAACAGAAAGATCAGGTTCAACTCAGAGAATCGAGGAATCAAGCTCGTGTGCAAACGAACCAAGCTCATGTTCAGAAAATAAGAGCCAAGTTCAATTCATAAACATCGTAACCCAGTTTTAGTTCAAGAAAAAGTGTCACAAGTAATTGAATCGCCGCGAGTTCATCATAGAAAAGACCCAGGCGCACGTTCGAAGAAAGCATCAACACCTGCGTATCGATTCAGAAAGTGTAACAGGTTCACACAACCCTGTTAGAGGAAAATGAAACAAGGTCACTAAACTGCATCAGATGGAACCAGATATCCAAATCTATGATGGAGTTACCCGTATCCGAAACATCTGTGAAATCCAAACAAACCATATCAGATAAAACATTAAAATCTATATCTGATAAAAATCCAAATCAGGCACAGTTTATCCCAAACGAAACGATATCCAATTGAAATCTAAAAGACGAAATCTAGTCAAGGTAAATAAAATATGGAAAGGCTTCCAATCAAATCCGATTCAGTGAAAAAAAGATCAACAGATCCCAATCAAATCAAATTAACGTTGGTTCGCAAAAGCTCCACGAAATCAAAATCAAATCGAAATCAATGATAGAAGAAAACGTAAATCCAAAAAGTCACAAGGCCCACGAAAATCACAAAGATCGAAAAGATATATAAAGGAAGATACAACCTGGGAGAAACCCTGGTGGCCGCGAGAGAGAAAGGGGGCTAAGGTTCGAAAACCTAGACGGAGAGAGACAAAGATCGCGAGCAAAACCCTAGACGGAGAAGGAGACCGTCGCATCCATCCTCAAAACGAGACGATCTAAGAGGAAAGGGTTCACCAGCGCCGTTTAAAGCCACGACGAGCAAACACCTTCCTTGAAGCTCAGACCATATCATCATCGCTTTTCAACGCACAATCTCGCCATCGAAGCCTTCGAAGAGTAAGACAAGGACCTGTATTTCAATATTTAATCATGTTTTCGTGTGTGTTTCAGGATAGCTGAGAAGAATGAAGCATGCAAACGACGAGAGACGGAAGCAACCGAGAGAGAAGAAGGAGAGTTGAAGAAACGGCGCCGTGAGAATGTTAGGGCTTTGGAACCCTAAATGTTCTTTGGTTATGATTTACGCCATCCGGGTTGGGTCCGGGAGTGATGACCGGCCCAACCCCCCTTTTATTTTTTTACCTTTTTCTTTTCTTATAATTAGTTAATTAACTTTATTAAACTTTTTTAAAAACTAATATAAAAAATTGTTTTCTTAACAAATTAATAATTTAAAAACTTTTTTTTATAAAATTAAAAAACCTTTTTATAATAATAAATAAAAACCATTTTTTTAAATAAATGTGTTAAAATCCTTTTTTTGAAAAATATAATAATTAGGTTAAAATAGTTTTAGGGTTTGAGTTAACTTAATATTAAGAATTTCATTTTTAAATTGAAGATTATATCACAAAATAAAACCACAAAAAGATGCATAATTTTACTTCATCACCATCTGACAATTCTGCCCATTAACGGTGTTTGCTCGTTTTGCAGTTTATTGCGTTTACCGTTATTTATTTCATTTTTATGTCATTACTATATTGTAACTGCTTCTCATATGTAACCTCGCGAACTTAACAATCGCGCTTTGAATTCTGTCTTTTAAATTCCTGCTTGCATAGCTCAATCATCTCACACCTTCATTAACATTTCTGTCACACTGCACACACCTCCGAAGGAACTAGGTCTAGCATTTGACCGCCGTGTCAATAATCCTCAAAACTACAAACTACAAACCCTAATTTTCACAAATGCCTCGCCGCAGGCAAAATTACAATTTTACCCTTAGCATTAGGTCAAAGAGCCGCCGCGCTCATTTTAGGGTTTCCCGCCGTGGAATCCCTAATTTAACCCTAATTACAACTTAACAATTCAACATAGAGATTTGGAGTTTCTACACTCCACGTAAGCGTGTCCTTAAGACATGTTTATTCCCCGTGAGACCTTGACCACAGTCAAGAAGTCTCTGACCTCCCTATTGAGGGGAACTACGATTACTCTGATTCCACTCCCGTAAGGATACGTAGGCACAAGATGCGATGTCTTGCCGAGTAAACTTAGAATTAACCCCCTTTATTATTTATTATTGCTTATTTATATTTTATTTATCTTTGCTATTTAATTATTTTGCTTATTATTTTGTAATTGTTTCTTGGATATAAAGTTGTTTAATTATTTAATTATTATTATGGTTAGTAATTAGGGAGTGTAACAACATGTATGTAATATTAAAATAAATTTAGATCACTTTTAAATAAAGATAATTAAAATAAACACATCACACACGTAAGTCGATTTTAATCGCCGTCTCACTTCCTAAGGATATCCCTCAAGTTGCCTACGAATAATGGTTAAGTGGGGTGTATAAAGCAAGTCCCTCAAATAAAAAAATCATCAAAGTCCCTTATGGTTGCCTTTACGAATCAAGTCCCTTTCAAAAAATGATGATGGTCCCTTATATGTGCTTATTACATCCCACAATGGCCTTCAAAGTCAAATTGTCCCTCACATGTCCCTTAACATCCAAAGTAAGGACTACCTACCCCATTTTAGTAGGGATAGTCTTACTAAGGAAAGGATAAAGAATAAGAAAGACCTTAAAACATTAGGGTAGGCTACTCCTAGATACTTGCTCACTTTAAAACTTTTTCACACTTAAACAAATTTCCAACAAAATTTTCAAACAAGTTTTTTTTCACATTCATACACGGATTATTATTAAACTATTCTGAAATTTTTTGCTATTCACACACTACACTTTCAAAACAATTCAAAAGTGAGCTTAAGTACCTAAGAGCCCATGGATAACCATGGATGAAAAGGGTGCTAACACCTTCCCTTTTCATAACCTACCCCCCGGACCCAAAATATTCTCTAAGGTCTTTCCTGTTCTTTTATAACCTTTCCTTATGGATAAAATAAAAGTCGGTGGCGACTCTTGCTATCCGCAACATTGTTTAAAGTCAGTTCTCCCACCGTGTTACAGAACTGGCGACTCTGCTGGGGAACTATTTAAGAGGGGTACCCTTAGGAATTAAGATCACTTTAAATTGTTTGCCTTGTTTGCTTTATTATTATATTGTTGGGGTGCTCTTATGTGTGAAAGATCCTAACCCGGATCTAGTGTACCTTAGGTAAATGGCAATAGACCAAGGAAACTGTACGACGTATATCGATACGGTTGATCTGGTGGCCATAGTTAGTGCGACTTCTTGGTTGGTGCTTATATTCCTTAAGTCAAGTTGAGGATAATATTGAGGCTGCCATATGTTGTCAATGCACTAACTGACTTTTAGAACCCTAGTTAACTCATCTTGGCCTTTAGAAAGTAGTGAGGTAACCGGCTTTGGAGCAGACTGAAGTTGGTTGACACTCGATACTACGCTCATTGAGATCTTAAACTTGGAGGGTTTTGGTTGGCAAGTAAGTTGCCTTCTGAACAACCACCCTTGTGAAGGATCAATGATATTGAGATCCCTTAGAACCTGGTTACTTTTGTAGGACAGGATGAACCATCTAACTTCAGGGGAGGGTACTTGCCTTTGAACCTCATGCAAGCCTTTAAACCTAGGGCTATGGTGTGACTTGTTTGTGTGTGCCACATGTTTGTGATTGAGCATGACATCATGACATCATCATGCATCATAAGCATATCATTTTCCCTAACCATTTCAAGGACCAAAGGATTTATCTTTGTTCTTTGTTGCAGGTCATGGCTTCTGCTCGTAGAAACACCATCAGGATCAACTTTGTAGGGATACCTGCTAAGCTCAAGGAGTTGGTTTCCCTAGTGCCTGATCATTCCCAGTTCAACAAGAGACATGGTCACTTATTGGATCTAGTTACTTCAGGGTTCAGTGAAGACATGATGAGTGTGCTGTTTCAGTTCTTTGACCCTAAGCACCATTGCTTTACATTTCCTGATTATCAGCTGGTTCCAACCATGGAGGAGTTCTCTAAACTTCTGGGTATACCTGTTCTTGATCAGAAGCCATTCACAGGCTTAGAAAAGGAGCTTAAACCAGAAGTTATTGCTGCAGCTCTACATCTGAAGAAGTCTGACATTGTTCTAGAGACGAGAAGTGGAGTTAAAGGTATTCTTGCCAAGGTATTAGTGGATAAAGCTCAAATGTTCTTGAAGGCTATGAGCTACGATGCTTTTGAGGAGATCTTAGCCTTATTGATTTATGGCTTAGTGTTGTTCCCCAATCCTGATCAGTTCATAGACGTTCATGCCATCAACATATTCCTGAGTCACAATCCAGTGCCTACCTTACTTGGAGACATCCTACATTCTCTTCACACCCGTACTACAAGGGCAAGAGGAACTTTGATGTGCTGCATACCTTATATGTGCTTATTACATCCCACAATGGCCTTCAAAGTCAAATTGTCCCTCACATGTCCCTTAACATCCAAAGTAAGGACTACCTACCCCATTTTAGTAGGGATAGTCTTACTAAGGAAAGGATAAAGAATAAGAAAGACCTTAAAACATTAGGGTAGGCTACTCCTAGATACTTGCTCACTTCAAAACTTTTTCACACTTAAACAAATTTCCAACAAAATTTTCAAACAAGTTTTTTTTCACATCCATACACGGATTATTATTAAACTATTCTGAAATTTTTTGCTATTCACACACTACACTTTCAAAACAATTCAAAAGTGAGCTTAAGTACCTAAGAGCCCATGGATAACCATGGATGAAAAGGGTGCTAACACCTTCCCTTTTCATAACCTACCCCCCGGACCCAAAATATTCTCTAAGGTCTTTCCTGTTCTTTTATAACCTTTCCTTATGGATAAAATAAAAGTCGGTGGCGACTCTTGCTATCCGCAACATTGTTTAAAGTCAGTTCTCCCACCGTGTTACATGTTACTTTGAGGTGTTTGCACCTGCATCTAGACAAGAAACAATCGAATTGGTGATTGTTATAGCTGCTAATACAAATTGGCCCCTGATGCATTTATATGTGAAATATGCATTTCTAAATGGTCCTTTACAAGATGAAGCGTATGTTTCACAACCTATTAGATTTGTAAAAAACTAATTAGGAAGGGATGATGTACAAGTTACAGAAAATCTTGTATGGACTGAAACAAACTCCTAAAGCTTGGAATCTGAAAATTGATACACTTTTCAAGCTTCAAGGATTCAGAGAATGTGAGAAGAAGTATGGTGTTTATGTTCAATATACATCTGATAGCAATACGATTATGGTGCGTGTCTATATTAATGACATATTGTTAATATGGAGATGTTCAGATGAGATGGTTATGTTCAAGAAGGCTGACGGGTACCTCAAATATTGCTAATATGGTATATTTTCTAGGAATTGAGATTTTGTACTCTGATAAGGGTATAATTTTGCATCAACTGAAATATGAACTTGAGCTTCTTATGAGGTTTGAGATAATGAATTGCAAGTCTGCAATCACACCTTCTGAAACACATCACAAGTCGGATTCTGATATTGAGGGTGATGATGATGTAAATGCTACAATTTTTAAACAGTTGATAGGCTAATTGAGATATCTTTGTAACACCAAACGTGACATCTGATATGTAGTTGGAATGGTGAGTAAATTTATGAACAAACCAAAGTGATCACATTACTAAGCTGCTGTCAGGATACTGAGGTATATTAAGGGGACTCTGAGGTATGGAGTTTTGTTCCCTTATGATGCTAAATTTGATTCAGAGCTGATATGTTATTCAAACTTTGATTGGTGTGGAGAGAAGTTGACAGAAGAAGTACTTCTGGATATTTCTTCAAGTTTCTGGGAGGTCTGATTTCTTGGTGCTCCAAGATCAACCAGTGGTTGCATTGTCAACTTGTGAAGTTTAGTGCATTACGTGTGTTTTGTTTGCATGTCAAGCTGTTTGGATTCTGAACTTATTGCAGGATATGAAGATCAACTTGAGCAAGCATGTGAGGTTGATGATTGACAACAAATCAACTATAAGTCTTGCCAAGCATATTGACACAAAGTTTCACTTTCTAAAAAATCAAGTTCATAGAAGAGTGTTTAAAGTTGTTCACTGTAGCATTCAGAACCAACTTTCAGATGTGAAGACCAAAACAATCAAAATTGAACACTTAATTAATTTGAAGGGTGGAATTGGTGTTGTTGATTTTTAGTATTGAATATGAATTAAGATTAATTGTAATTTAAATTCAAATAATTAGTTGCATTTCATTTAAGTGTCATTTGAGTTTAAATTGCATTTGAGTTTCATCTTGTATATAAAATGAATTTACATTTAGTTACTTTAGAATCATGATTCCACTTCTTAGAGTTTGTTGAGTTGAAAAAAGTTAGCTGTAAATTCAATCACAGTTTCTCACTCCTCTTCTTTATCTGCATTGTTCATCATATGCATAAATGGAGTTTAGCTCCAACATATTGAAGGATTAAATACTTTTATGCTTTGTGCGGTTTCTTGTTAACAAGTTTTTTTCCTTGCAATAAAGTTTTAATGATAATATGTCAGAATTATTAATGTTTGTATTACATATGTTGCAATGATATGTATTGACCGTATAATTTAGTCACGGCACAAAGAAACTCTCGCATAGAAAGTATTTAAGTACTCAGAACTGCTATTACGATAAACAGCTAGCACTAGGCTCTTCCCCACAGGACCTCTCATTGTGTTTTACCACCTTCAATTAGAGAATCAAAAGAAATAAGACTAGAATTGTTTACACAAAAAAAGTTTGCAATTGTTTTGTAAAACAAATATTAGAAGAAATATGTCCTTTTAAATGGTTACATACATATAGACAAAATTTGATTCTTCAATTAATTTGATCAAATAAATCAGATGATTGGCCGAGAAGATGGTATCATTTTGCTCAAGCTTTTTAAGTGCTGTACGAAAGCCAAAGCCTCTGCAACTAAATTGGTTGCTAAGTAGATAGGCTCTTATTCGAAGAAGGTAACAAACATTCTTCCCTACACGATGGTAAGAAAGAAGAAGCTTAGTTGAGGCCAGAGTAGGAGTTTATGTCACTCCATGATGATGATGATGCGCTGCACTTCACCTTCTTGTGAAACTTTGGTGTTTTAGGTTGAGTAGGACACTTCGCTGACCTAAAATTCGGAAGATGAATCTAATTAGGCACCCAAAAAATGCAACTTTAAATTGTTGATCATGTTAGAAGATCAATTCTCACCTCCTTGGGATAAAGGGTCTGTCGAAATATGGCATAGGTTGGGCTTTTGGAACAAGTTCCTTCCGCAACCTTTTGATTTCTTCTTCTTCTTCCAACTTTTGAAGTGAGTATAGTATAGCACACAAAAACATCAGCATTTAATGAAAGGAAACATAGGAACATGAATAATTTATGAAAATTAGTAGTAGTAGTAGTAGTAGTAAGTGTACCTTCTGTAGTCTCTCCCTTTCCAATTTATATTGTTCTATGAAGAGCAATTTTTCTGCCACCTGCATAATTTCTACATTTGTCAAATTTTGTTTCTATCTCCAACAATTCACATCTCCATACATGAAGTAAAATCCACTTTACATAAGTCTATGAATACAGTAGCTAAAATTATCCATGGGGAAATCCACTTTACATAAGTCTATGAATACAGTAGCTAAAATTATCCATGGGGCCTAAGGCAAATAGGAGTGAGAAATCAAGAAAAAACAAAGGCACAAGAAAGTCTCGAAAAAGTACAACAAAGGAGAAAAGGAAGAGAAAATGCACACTTGTTCATCAAACTCGGCGCGACCCAATGCCCGCATATCAGTATGAAGCTTCAGGTCAACAGGTATCGTAATTTCTTTGACGGGAGGTTTTGCTAAACACTGTTACAATAGAACCAAAAGAACGCTAAATACCTCATATCATTACAGCAACATAAAACCATATATTATAATTTATAACTATAATGTATATCACTAGAGCCACATAGGACCATATTAATTATAATGTATATCACTAGAGCCACATAGGACCATATTAATTCTAATGCATAGTCACACAGCACATATACGAAATACTCTTCATTAAATAGCAAAACAGTCTTACCTCGGGTTCATCGGTTGTCCAAGGAAGGCCTTGTGCAACTGGGATCCTTTGCTTTTCTTCTTCTGTCTTCATCTGTTGTACTTTTTGTACAAATTCCTCTTCTTTAATCTTTCCCCTTTGCTACATAAATATACCATAAAAATATGTCATAACCCCAAGTCTTTGGGAAAACACAGATGCAGAATAATATCAATCAATTGTGATGAAATTACATCAGTTCTAAGCTTAAATGGTTCTGGACGGGTGACTTTTGGAAGCTTCTTTCTCAACCTTCTCCTTCCCCCAAGAGTGGTGGTTGATGACTCTAAGCTCTGCAATTCATTCAATGAAAACTTCAAAACTCTTCATTGATTATAGTATATCATTAATTATTCTGCATTGTTGGTGATGAAATTACTCACATTTCTTCTGCTACCTCTTCCCCCTCTAGAAGTCAAACTGCAACTTGTAAAAAGTTTACAACAAAGTTAATAACAATATAGCACTCACTCACTAACATATACACATAACTTCTAATAGAAATTAAAAAGTTAGCTTAGTATTAGTAAACAATTGCAATTAAAGCTAAATTCATATTCAATTGCAGTAAAAACTAAATTTGTATTCGATTACAACCAAATAGCCCTTGAAAAAGTAAGATGTTTCTGCCGTAACTAATCAAAACTTAATTGATTTCCAATTGGAATCAAAATAGTTCTTGAGAAAAAACTGATTTCTGTCAAAAACTCAGTCAAAACTGAATTAGTATTCAAATGCAATCAAATCGCACTTGAAGTTTTCAGCCAAAACTAAATAAAACCTAATTGATAGTCAATTGCAATCAAAATAGCCCTTAATAAAAATGACTTTCTTACAAAACTACTTAAAACTTCTTAACCAATACTTCCATTCTTCCACAGTTGCTTTCTCCCTACCAGAAAATACTTAGGCATGATGATCCTGCCACTCACATTTTAAGACAATTAATAGACATAATTTACAACATATGTAGCACCGACACCTCTGAAAAAATGTGTATTCGTCATGCCCTTTATAACAATTGATGGACATTTTATGACAATTGATAGGCATAATTTTATGACAAGGGCCCTTTATAAGCAACATCGACATGGACACTTGTGATTAGTTTAATTTATTCATTTTTACAAATTATTACCGGTACCGTGTTTGTGTTTCCGGTGCCTGAGTCCGTGCTTCATAGTTTATAACACTCTAATTAAATTAGAAGCTAGCTTGTTTGTATTCAATTTGCAATCGAATAACCCTAGATAAAAAGTTAAAACTAATCAATAACAAAACTGGCATTAATCAATTAAACACTTGGATTATGCAGAATCAAACCTAACCTTCCACGGGAACCATCCAAAGAAGAACAAACCGAAGCATCTCGATCCAGTCCGAGATTTCGAGATGTCAAAATCAAATCTGCAGCACAAAATGAAGAACCAGAAACCCTAGCATTCTCTCCATCTCCATTCGCCTGTTTTTGATCCTCATCCTTGGAATCAGAACCAGGTTCAAACAGAAGCTTCTCAAAAGCTTGAACTAAACTCATAACCTTCCCCGATCCAATTTGAGCAACACTCTCCCTCACCTCCTCCCTCAATCTTTCTCTGCTCCTCTTCACAATCAAGTTCAAATTCAAATTCAAACCCACATCACCTTCTCCTCCTTCTTGTTTCTCAACAAAATCGCTCTCAATTTCAGCATCTACTTTCTCCTCTTCTTCATTATCTTCATCCTGATTCAGATTCTTGAAAAAATCCTCCTGAGACTTTCTCAGATTCCGATAAGCAACACATACACACTTCTTCTCTTTACAATTACATTGCGACACCGTCGAACTCGAACCCGAAACACCGTCGTCCTTGTGTTTCTTCTTCGCCACTACGAATTTCCGCTGCCGGATTTTAGTTTGAGGGGAATTAGGGTTTCTGGGTTTCTGAGACTTTTTGGGAGAAGGTGAAACATTAGGGTTTAGATTTTCAGTGTGTTTGGGTGTTTGTTGAGGTTTGGATCTACATGAACGTGGAGTGGTTGTGCCGGCGGTGATGGAAGACATGTTCGCCGGTGAAAATGGTGGTGCGATGAGGAAGAATTTGAGGAAGAAAAAGGAAGATTCAGTGTTATAGTTGAAGGAGGTTCGTTTCTGTAACGGCTAGTTTAACTGGGACATGATTTGCATCTTTTGACCGTTGGATTACGAGTTTAGTTCTTTGTATTTATTTTTGTCATGTTGTAATGAAATATTTATTTGTTAAATGTTTGTTATGGACTTGGTGAATGAATCTAAAGGTTTCTTCCTAGACCCAAAAAATTATATTTGACACCTCCATATTTCAATAATATTTATCTTGTTCTTATGAAAATTGAAGCAAAAAGTTTAGACAAAGTATCTAATAGAACAAACTAAAAAATTTGAAATCTAACAAAAAAATCTTGTAGTATATATGAAAAATCTGATTAATAAAAAATTTTAAAATATTTGAATTTTTAATAAGTATTGGCTTTTTTAAAACATCTGAAAGTTACTAGATATTTCGTCCATGATTAAAAAATCAAGTAGTTATAAAAAGAGTGAAAATTGAATGGTTGAGATTTTGCCGACACTTTTGTACAGTTGCGATTGTATCGACCATTTTGTGTGGTTCAGAATTAATCCAAAGTTATATAACTATTGGTCATCTACTGTTGAGAAAAACATCTAAGAATGCATCATTCTTAATTTTTGATTAAGACAGAAGTGCACTTCAATAGGGTGAAACCTTTCGTAGAGTTTCGCTTCCAAAGGAAACATTGTGTCTCGCCGTCTTGAGATCTACATTGAATGATTTGTTGTTCGACATCGATAACAGAAAGGTGGGAAAGATCAAGTTTTGTGAAGATTGAATTGATATTGATGGAAGGGTGAAATACAACTTTATTAAGTTGAAGACCGATGAATATTTGAAAGTTTTGTGGAGATCATATCACCATAGGCTAACTAAGGGATCCATCGAGTTT
This sequence comes from Lathyrus sativus, assembly GCA_963859935.3. NCBI lineage: Eukaryota > Viridiplantae > Streptophyta > Magnoliopsida > Fabales > Fabaceae > Lathyrus > Lathyrus sativus. The sequence goes on along the minus strand of CAWUDS030002656.1, from coordinate 21,385 downwards.
GATGTAATAGTTTTTAGATATATCGATGACATAATCAAGATGTTGAAACGTCTATAATCATTTAGAAGTGTTTAGATTTTCTTATATATTATTGTTTTCTTAAATTATGCAATTGTATGTTTAAGTTATGTAACCGTTTGTCAAATGTTAAGTTATGTTCATCATGCATCAATGAAAGTGTCAAAATGTATCTAATAAACAATGTTGTGCAAATGTCTGAGTAATATTACACACGATATACCAATAATAATAATTATTATTATTATAATAATAATAATAATAATAATAATAATAATAATAATAATAATAATAATAATAATAATAATAATAATAATAATAATAATAATAATAATAATAATAATAATAATAATAATGTTTAACTAAACGCCATGGGTTATGTGTGTTGTCTGCGCTGCCAAACTATAAGTTTTGCTATCTGGGTTCACCAAACCTATGAGGTTATCCATAATCACTACTATCATCTGTTGCCGTTAAGCGTCATCTGCACTATGTGGAGGTAGTAAAGGTGATGGCACGTCATCAAAATGTACCCCAACATCACTATGTTAAGATCCACCACGTAAAGATCCAACATGAGAAAGTTCAACATCATCTCCATGTTGCCTAGGTGGGATGATGTGAGGGTGTGATACCGTAAGGCACCACTCCGCATGGAACTAAATCTCCAATGCACGATCTCTAATGGCATGTGCAGAACTCATAATGTTACCACAAAATCAGCTATTAATACCCTCATATGGAATAATAGTAATTAGTCTTGAAATGTCTTAGACGTATCATGACATCTTTCAAGTAAGTGTCTAGCCACTAACCCCTCCCATTGCATAACTTTAAATGGACATTTTGAGTAAGCAAAGTCACTAAAAAAATAATGATTCATGAAATACTTCCAACTATCGATGTAGAAGAAGAAGAAGAAGAAGAAGAATCTATGTTCCGTGTTTTTTTATATATTAATTAGGGTCAAAAGAATTTTTTTCAAATGAATTAATATTATTACAATTTTTTTAATTATATTTATAATTATTCTTTTATTTTTAAAATATAAAAAATATTAAATTTAGCTAGTTAATTTGTAACAAAACATTTGTCATCTTACATTGTAAAAACTTCTTAAATTATTATTTTTTAAACAAATAATGTGAAAATATGAAATAAGATATAATTTTATTTTTTCAAAAATATGAAGAAAAAAAAACTTAAATTTTTGTAATCTAAATTTATAATTTGCATATCAATGTTTTTAAAAAACTAAAAAATTAACTAATTATTTAGTAATATACATTTTTCTGCAAAATATTTTGTTCATAAATTAAAATTAATTTATTTTATGTATTTTCATATTTAGGGTGAGGATACTAAAAAATACTACTTTTTTTTATTGTATAAAGAAATAATTATACACATTTTGTACCAATTTATTAATTGTATGTTTAAACGGTATTTTTAGTTACTCACTTCACTTACTAAAAACAGTATGACAAAATTGAAGTAAAAAAAATATTGATAGTATATTAATTATATTTATCCAAAATAAAATGTTTATCGCGTGAATTAATTTGTTTTTTAAATGAATAACATGGAAAAAAAGTTTATACTTCACATAATATGACATCTTTCATTATTTTTAGATGATATTGTAAAATATTAATTTTAATTAACATGGGTCTTATTCTATTGATCATGCAGTATTTGAGCCATCACCTCCAAAACATCATCAATAGTTCAGTCATTTCTTCTTCCAACCATATCTATGTACACTAGCAAACTTCTATTAGAAGAAACATGCAACGGCAATGTTCATATACATGTCACAAACTAGGGAACAAACATCATGACAAAAACTTGATTGGATGAACCACCATGCTTTGATACCATTATGTAATAAGTTCAAATATAACTTTTATTTAAAATAAACTCAATCAAGGCAATATGCCTTCAACATAAAAGAAACTCAAAACTATGAGTTATAACATTTAATCTCGCAACAATAACTCAGAATAAAACAAAACATGGTGTTTGCCCGCCCAGTGTTCCAGATCAGAGCAACAATAATATAAAAACGTATAAAACTGGAAAAGAAGAATAACCTTAATGCAATCCTTCATCTCTAAAGCAATTACTCATCTAAACCACAATAAAACAAAGGGGTGAGAATACACTCAAAATATATAATGGTGCAAAAGAATGCAAAACCACCATCTTTATGTAATGTAATGCAACGACTCAACTCATGCATGTGGTACCAACTCAACAAAGGTTCTTCATTCACACTGAGTCCTAACATCTGAACCTGAGCCTAACATCCAAGCTCCAAGCCCTAACATCTGAGCTTGGGACAAGTCACTAGTCCCAACATTTGAACTCGTGACTCGCCTCTTTCACAACAACACAGACATATGATGCATGTATAATATAATGCACAACCACAACAACTCAACAATAGATTTATAGTTTCACATCAAACTGTGAATAACAACATCAAAGTAATCCTACAGCTGGACTACTCACCACAATCTCAATTATATGACCATCACATGATTATCTCATCATCAATATAATGTAACACCATTAGATAAATCAAACAATCCAATTAACCAATCAATATTCATCAAAACACACCAAACAACATCCAAACATAGACCGCACGACAAAACCACACCAAAAATCCAACTCTGCAGGCCAATGAGCATCTACTGATACGATGACGAGTAGCCCGTCACCAGGGTGACGCCCACTATCACCCTTTTCCCTCAATTGTCACCCATGTGACAACCGTCAAGGCTCTACACTTGCCTAAATACCATGACGATCTCCCTCTCAGATAAATGACGCCCATCAGGGTCCCAAAGCTCACAACGACCAGGTCGTGACGCCCGTCACCCTGTTGACAGAAGCAGGATTCGTGTTTTGCTACGAAGTTCAGTTCAAAACTCCGATTCTTTGCCCCAGACACTCCAATCGACTATAAACCTCATAGAATTAACATGTCATCATTACAACATCATATACTTATCAATTGACATGCAATTTCATCAATTACTTACAACTTTTTACACTTTATTCATCATGTTCGTGTCAAACATATGAAAACAACTCATACCACTTTTATGAATTCAAACACCTAATTTTCATGGTAAATTAGTACGTGAATTTCAGAATAATTACAACAATCACATCATGTTATCATAATAATTTCATTCATATCATCAAATATTCAACAATAGAAGAAAATATGGAAAAACCTAATGGAGATTATGGACTTCTCCCTACCCATCATGCAATTGACATCATATTTAGAGTAATTTTCCCTACCTCAGATTCCTAGCAAAAAAATTCAAAACTTGGTTAAGGTTGGTGGTTTAAGTTTTTCCCTCTTCAAGCCATGACCTCCTTTCTCTCCAAAAACTCTCATTTTACGTATTCTCCCTCAAAAGCTCCACTAACCCTTTTTTTCTCTAAAAATCTAATTTAATTTTTTGTTAATTATACTTTAGCCCAACTTTTCTTATAATTCTCACTGCATCCCTTATTCCTTATTAGTTCCTCTTTTTCACCCAAAACATTTATTTCTATTTTATTTTAACTAATTAAAAACAATTATTAATTCTAATTATTTTAATTATTCTATCAACCCATCAATATTTTCCCTACACTCCATCAAACACCACATATACATACAACTCGTAATATATTTAATTAAAAGTGTACCACATACTAAATAATTAAATAAAAATACAAATTATTTGATTAAATAGATTAATCGAATTTCGGGGTGTTATAGGAGTAGTGTAGCTTTTATACTTGTACATAGGATGTAACTAGCTTATCTCAATCATTGGGTCAAATTAAGTAACCTGAACCATTATATCAAGTGACTAATATATCCTAATATGTGGAGAGACCATGAAAAACCACTCTAACTAAAACAAAAACAAGAAGTACATATTTATTTGGATAAAACTAATGTACAATTAAGAACCTTAATTATTTGAATTACTCTCAAGATGGAAGAACAAAATTACTTAGGGACTACTCATGGAAGAGTAAACTAAGTTCAACAACATTGAGCCATACGTAGGCTAACAAAGCACTTTGTACACTGGGAATATCCAAAAAAAAATCCTATTCATATCACTCAAACATAAATATCACAATACATTAAGCTTCAAGAAAATATTCTTTTTATACTCAAATCCAAATATCAATTAATGTTGGGTTCCGAACAAATCCTCAATGGATTACTTGAATCCTCCTCATATGGTTCAAACCTGAATGACTTCTCCATTCGGAAGTTGACTCCCGAGCCAACCCTACAACACCAAAATTTATTCTCCCCTCTTCGCCTCTTTGGACATACAACTCAGAAAAAAGTTGTTATAAATTATCCTAAGCCCAATCCACCATATAATGATTGACAAAACAATCATCACCTTCAACACTCAACATAAACCAATGACATGGACGACAAACTCGACATTAGAAAACAATCTTGAAAGGAATCAATTGTCGTAATTTTCCACATGACTTCAACCTCCTTGAAACATCTATATAAAGGCTTTGATATCTTAGTGGCAGGTACATAACCTCTTAACCCAATACTACTCATTTATTCTTTGCAAAAGTAACTTGAGCATCTTAGTGTTTATAGGTACCTTGTCGATTTCTAATCTAACATACTTATTGGTACATTCACTATATTTATTAACCATTCATTCGGATCCAACTCGACAATGAAATTAATTTTCAACATTTTTTAATATTATTCTTGTTAAATTAAAGGTGATAGACCTTGCTAGTAATATGTTATGAACAATATCTTACTAGTGTACATGCGGGTAATGAAGAGCTATACCAACTGTGTTATGGTTAGAATTTGTGATAATTTTGAGTTGTGATTAAATGATTAGGGTTTGTGTTGAATATTCTATTTTTAGTTGTTGAGAATGTCTTCTTCAACTTGGTTAAGGCCACTAATATAAATGGTGAACATGTATACCAACTAGTAACACCCCCTATTGTAATAGGCATCAACATGGAGGTGGAGGTGGCAACCGATAACTCATCCTTATGATAGGGCGACAATGTTAGGGTTTACAAGCGTCTATTTTTTATCAAGGTTATGAGTTGGGAGCCATAAGTCAAATTATATGTCCATTTAGAGGTGGCTAACGCTCTCAAATCCTTATGTTAAGACGACCACTTTTAAAGTTGACTATGTGATTGTTTGGTGAGCTTAAGTGGTTGGCTAATAACTTTTAAACCTTATACTAATTAAAAAAAACACATCTTTATCATATTTCACCCGTCTTCTTTACTTTTACTTTCATATGATTTTACATTTTAATCAATATATCAATAAAAAAAATTATTTCACTTTCCCTTTTTAATTTACTTTTATAAGATTTTATCTTTCAATTCATATAAAAAAATATCTTTGTCAATGCAAGTATCAAACCAATATTTAGATGAAATTGGTTCTTATCTGATTATATAAAAGTAGCTTTCAATTGCAATAACCTATGAGTTTATAACTACATATAGGTTTAGACCTATCAAACAACCTATGGATTATTTTTGTGGGAAAATGTTATTGCCACTACACCTCCATTTAATTTGAGCTACTTTTGATCACATCAAACTTTGTACTTAAAAAAAAATCATATTTACAAAAAAAAAACATTTAAAAGTCTACTTTGAGAGACATAAATATATAAAATTTTAAATATACACATAAAAAACGAATTGAAGTTTTTAACGGTTAAAAAATCACGCGCTTACATATTTAAAGTCTTAGTCAACGTTGAATTAAGATTAGATACATTTTGTAAAGTAGGTCACACAATGATTAACCTCTTTAAAAATATATTTGTAAAGTCCTTTTTGTTTTAATTTTAATTTTTTTAAATGATTTTTATAAAAAAAAAGTTTTTAAAATTATAAAAGAAATATATATCCTTTTAATTAATTAAAATATTATTGACATACGTACGTATACATTAATTTTAATTATACATGTGAAAATAAATATGATATATTTTTATTTATTTTTAATTTTAGTTACCCATAAAATGGTAGGACATAATAAAATACAAAAGATATGTAACTATTATATAATGGTTAGTGTAAGAGAAGTTAAATTTAAAAATAAAAATTGATAACGATATATATGACATAAAAATAAAATATGATGAAAATTATATAACTTTTTATAAAGATATATCTCAAAAATAATTTTTATAAAAAATTATTCAAAATAATTTTAAATTTAAATAATTTTTTTTGGTAATTTGATATCCAATAAAGTTAAAGTAAAAAGATGAAATATCTAAAAAATACTATTAAATTAATTTTTACAATTCTTTTTTGTAAAAGTGCGTTAAAGAAAAATATATAACATTAAAAAATTATTTTAAGAAAAAATTATATATATATATATATATATATATATATATATATATATATATATATATATATATATATATATATATATATATATATATATTACACGTATGATTTTGTTTTTTTGTATATATGACTATATATATTTGAAAAAAAAGTTTTTTTCGATCAGAATGAGTAAATCAAGATCGAAAGTGAATTTTAAAAATAATAGAAATTGAAAAAACAAATTCCAATTGCAATTTTGTAAAAAATAATTTAAAAATATAGTGAAATGATATTTAAAAGAAAAATCCTAAGTAATAATATTGAAATGATTTTTATAAATGATTGTATGTCTTTGTATAAAAACACTTTCTTTTTTTCACCAACAAAATATAACCACATTTTTGTCATGTCATAGAAATATAATAATTTTATTAAAAAAAATTTTCTTGTTGGACTTGGACTTGCACATGTGAGATTCATCGTGACTTAATCATGGATTCATGACCATTGATTACTCAAGGATTTTTCTTTTCAAATTATAGTTATTGAAATTGTTAAATGTTTCTTTTTTTAGCTTAAAATGCACTCAATATGTGTATTCAATTTCTAAGATCTGAAGCAAAGTTAATTCGTAGTTTTGAAGTTTGCAAATCTGCTTTCATTTGAAAGGCAGTTTAATCATGGTGCTTTAGTCAACAGCTAAAAAACATGAAATGAAAACGACCTTCTCCAATAATTCCTACTTATCATGATATTCCAAATACTTTTAATTATTATGATATATTTTTTCATTTGGTTTTTTTATTCCGTCTGATATAAAAGTTTAATAGGTTCGAAATTAATCCAATAAAAATATTAATTCAATTTATGGTCAATATGTTTAAGATTATGGTTTGATTTTAAGGATAGTCAACTCAAAATTTTGTATTTGTTGGAAATCAGAATAAGGAAACCGCTAAGTTTTGTTCGTTGTTTATTTAGAAGTTACTCTTTCCGCTCCTTTTTAAGTGTCTGTTTTATAAAAAAAATTGTCGTTTTCAAAGTTGAAAGTAATAATGATTATAGTTTTTTTTTTAAATTATCCCTAACTATTTATTATGGAGAGAGAAAAATGTATATTAAAATAATTAAAAGTTAAGGGTATTATAGACAAAAGAAAAGTCATAGTTTAAAAAGTAAAAATAATAATTGGGTTTTTTAATAGGTGTAAAAAGTTAAAAAAATGACAATTAAAAAGGAATTGAGGGAGTAGTTGAAAATTTAATTTTCTTTTATAAGGATATTCGCGGACAAATCCTTCTAAAAGCTCTCAATTTTATTAGATACTCTCAAAAATAATTCTTGGGGACATGAATACGTCATTCAAGGCCAAATATGTATAATTCTATGGTGTTATTCTCTTTCCCTTATCTCTTTTATTTTTCATTAATTTTTTCCTATGATTTTTCACTGCCTATTTATTCATTTGTTTTACAAAATGTTTTAAAACTCTAATTTTGCAAATGATTTTGTTTTCAATCAAAGTTTTTCAAACCACCACATTTCACCCCCTTGTGTATGGAGTCACATGTCCAACAAGTCGGCCATAAGGATAAGTGGAAAAGCTATGAGGCAGTTGCATAAGTAGTAGGGAGCAAGTGCATTAAATACATTTCTCATCATTTAGATGTTTTGTTGATTATTTATACATATGGTCTTAGGATCATAGGTCATGACGTAGTACTCATCTCTAGGGCATTCAGGTGCATTTTAGTTTGCTCGTATTCTCAATGTGAAGTTTGGTCGTTGATTTTTAACTTTACTTCTTTTGATTTAACACGATGCTTGCTCATTTTATGTAAGGATTTCCTGGTCTTTTAACTGATCAGCTGGAGGCACTTCATTAAAGTTCAGGTTCTCCACTTGCAGCTTGATCAACATAAAATGGTCTAGGATGAAGCTTTGTTGGAGGGAAACAATGTTAGGAGGTGATGCATGATTTTGGTTTCTTTGTAACATGTATGAACAAATTTTTTTATTTATTGACCATTCTTTGTCTGCATTTTAATGTTCGCCATATTTTATTTAATATTCTTCATGGTTTTTTTGCTATACTAGCTGAATCATTATCGACTTCGTCTCTTAGCTTTGAATAAAAACTTGCAACATTTGTGTTATCTTGTTTGAGTCTTTTATTGGGCAGGAACTAACAAGGCCTTTGAAACGCAACGTCACACGCCCCTTTGGTCAGAACTAGCGTAACAATCAAACTTTGTCATCATCCATCTTGGTAGATGAGAGTTGACTTAACTACTAAGCTTCATCATTTCCTGACCTGGTAAAAGGGAACTAGTGTAGTTACTAAGTTTGTCATTACCCGTCACAATCGAATGGAGTTGGTGTAAGTCTTTAGCATTACTAGGAACCTTCCTTGGCCAAGGGTGGATTCTCGTCCCTGCCCCCAATTTTTTTTCCCGGTTCAAGGTAGATGTCTCCCGTCACCTATGCTATTTGAGTGGCTAGTTCCTAACTTGGGATGTGCCATTGTGCTTAAGCGCGTTTTTCCTACTAGGGTACTATTTCCCCAAGACAATATATTCCATATTTCCAAGGATTGTAATATTATTTGTGCGTACATCATTTTGTTAGAAAAAATATTTACTTATTTAATTTTTAGGAGCCTTAAGAAATACTCATATTGCGCATTGAGAGGGCTTGCATGCATCATTTCGACAATCAACATCAGAGGGTCCGTATATGATCATTTGGCAATAGGTTTTACCTTTGATGGGATATGTGTTAGCAAACTTTATTTCCTGACAGGTCTCTTCTCTTTACATTGTGTCGTGGGGTTCAACTCTTACAGGTTTTCGTGCTAGGTACTTTGTTTGGGATCACGACCCAAAGACTACTACCTCCTTCAGGTATCAAGTGGGTTGTGTGAATTCTTTTTTATTTGGAAACAACTGTACCTCGGCTTCATTTCGAATTGTTGTATGTGTTGACAGTTCAACTTTCCTAACGGCTACTCCACATTTCCTTTTTCAGTTGTTTTTTTCCCGTGGGACTCGGGGACAATCTCCTTATTATATCTGGTAGAAATAGATTCGATCAATATGCGCTTCTTCGTAGGAGGTTGGTAAATTTGCTGGATTCATGGATTTTTTTTCCTTCCACCTCGGCTTATGCTTAGGAGATCTACCTTTGTGCTTGTCTCAAGTTATGTTTGGATCAGTCAAGCTCCCAATATGGATTGAGTTTTCTAAAGTGGTATGACCTGTTGGGATGATAAGGACGAATTTCAAATTCGCGTTAGAGGTTTTCTTTCTTCAACCATGATAACACTAACTCATGGTTTCTTTCAGTTTACCTTTTGATAAGAAGATATCTGACGGTAAGAGATCATCATCATCGCAACATTTTTTTCTTGATGTCCTTAATTACAGTAACTAGAATCGGTCGTTGGATTGATAGACTCAGAGGAATTCTCTGTCATGAGGTTGAGAGTGAATTCCTTTTACAATTTTATCGCGATCTTGCTTTTGATCGAATGATATTTGATCGTGGAATTTCGTGGAAACCAGAAGGTGTTCACATAGACAATAGAAATGTTATGTGCCAGAGCCAGAATTGTGATTGATTGATGATGATGAACTCCTAATGCAATGATGATCTCCAATACGACGACCCGGGGGTAGACCTGCAAAATTAGCATGTTGCCAATTGCAGAGTCCAAGATGAGTGAAGTGAAATGATTTGATAAAAAAATGTACCTTAAGTCTCACATGTATCTATTATATACGATGGATAATTTTACTTGTGCCTTTGCATTGTTGGGCTTAATAGTTGGATCTTATTCGTATGAGGTCTTTGGTCAGTCCAGAACAATCTTAGTTACAGAATCCAACAATAATTAGAGATATGAATGACAAAACAGGTCAAATCCTTTAATTTAGTTCTTCATTTTTAACAGATCGAACCAATTCATCTCGTTCTATCCTATTTTTTTGGTGAACTATAACAGAGATATGCTTAAAAGAACAAGCACAATCGTTTACCACTTTAAATTTTTTAAGTAAAATCAAAATTTTCTATCTGTCTCATATTCTTTGTACGTATCATCCTATTCTATTATAAGTTTTGCCAAACCTAAATAAGGTATGCCTATTTGAGAGCAATTAACTAATACCCTTAAATTTAAACACCACATAAAAAGATTAAAGAAAAAAAAAATACATATCAGGTAGATCTCGAAGCATAATGGAAAGTGAAAAGTACTACATAAGTATGATTTTTAATTTCCATTTTTCCAAGTGCAGTCGATGTCTTGTACCTAAAGTTTTTATGGCCCATAATGATAATCCAAAATCTTTACTTGAATCACACATTTATACATCTTAATGCATTCCCATTTCATAAGGTACAAATAATATAGAATGTGGCCTGCACGAGAAATTTCTTAACTTACAGCTCATAGTTAATCATATTCTTATTCTCTTCCAATAGAACTTTTTTTCTTTTGACAATTATATTTATATATTATGATATTCATAACCATGAATAATTAATATTAAATATAACAATCATATAATATAAAATATGAAGAACTATAGGAAGGTGGTAGTGATGAAAATGTGGTGCTTGAAGTTGAAGTTGACAGTTTAAATACACAGGCAAAACGCGTGGAACGCGTGAGGAAGCTGTAAACTTCAATTTTGCCGGTTGCATGTATAACAAAGAAAACCATCAGCGTAATTTGTGGATAGTTATTTACTTAAATTACCAATAAGTTTCCAATTTTGCCCATGTCACACTTTACATATGAAAAGACTTTTTTATAATAAAAAATACTTTTAAATATTCCATCCCTCCCAAAATATATTATATGTATAAAAATTATTTGTTTTAAATAAGTGTTCATTTTTATTTTCAATGCAATTTTAGTATTTTTTTTTTCAATTTCAATTGTATATTTTAATTAATACCTCAATTTATTATTTTTCTCATCTATTAATAATAATAATAAAAATACACAAATAACAAATAAAAATGATTTAATAAAATTGTCATTCTATCTTTTATTCATCATATTTTTTAATCTGTGCGAAAGTGTTAACCATTGACATTTATTATTCACATTTATTTTAAGACCGTGAGAATAATTCATTCTTGGTGTCACAAGTGGATTATATACATTGCACCCAATTAAATTAAATAACAATTTTGTTTAAAGGAATACATAAAGATGATAATGGGTAGAGTTTGGGTAGGATACTATAGTATTCGTTCTCAAATCCGCAGTTAAAAAAAATTCTCGTACCCGAGCTCATACTCGTACCCGAGCTCATACTCGCGTGGGCATCAACATTTGTACCCGTACCCGTACCTTATGAGTACCTAAATACTCATAATCATGCCTGTTTATCCGTATTTCTAATAAAAAATGATCGATAAATTATAATTTATCATGTCATTTTAATTTTTTAACAACACTTAAAAAAATTTGAGGATGTTATTGTTGAGTTAAGAAATAAACAAACATTTATATTAAAATGCGAAGAAATTTAATAAGGTATTTAATAAAACTATTAGACTCAAATATATTTAACATATTCTTAAAAAAATTATCATTTAAATAATCACAAATAAAAAAATAGATTTAAATACAACATGATCGAGGAGTGTTCGCGGTGTAGTTTGAGCAGTTTTGACGCTATAAATCATTTGAAGCCCGAGAGAAAAAAAGCGTGTGATTTGGTTTGATTTGGTTAACTTTTAGAAATAAAATCAAACCAAATTAAATCAATGTGGTTTGGTTTGGTTCGGTTTTAAAAAATATTGAACCATACATACACATATAGATGACACTTGAGTTTGTGTTTAATCATTTATACATTACCAAATAACAACAAAATTCATCATATTTGAAGAACAACTTCTTGTTTAATATATAAAAAATAGATTAAACAAAAGTGGAATAATAAACATGAAAAAATAGCCTAACAAATTGCTTGGTTAAGAAAAAGGGCGTTGGGATCCCCATCCTCACCGAAGAGCTTTTGTCTCTCGGGATGTTCATAAGAACTAAGAATATCATGAGTATTTATACACCTCTTCTTCTGCTGAAAGGAAAACACTTTATCGGGACCAGACACTTCTTCATATCCGAGCCCTTAGTATCAGACATGCAAATTTTCCTTCATTTTTACTTCCTCAGAAGATAAAGAAGCAAACCCATAATGATAAAAAGGGATTGGTCGGTAGAAATGAGCCATTGACTAATATTTCTTAAAATCGCTTCTGCAAGAGTATACATTTCTCGTCGGGTCCAAAGACGAGCAAAATGTCATATGCGCCTCAGGAGTTACGAGTCTCACCAATACTAAGTGCCTCATATAATCACCCCATTGAGAAGCGAAATAGTTGAACCAAGGTAATTGGGGACGAAGAGAGATCAATCATTGATCCCGAGAATCATCCAACAAAGTGTGAGCCACAAAGAAGAGTTAAAAAAACCCTATGGAGGCTTCCAAGACTTATATCCGACACAAAGATATAACACCATTATGAAGGCCCATGCTCCATGATGAAGTTGTGAGGGAGCAACTTTTAGATGGTTAATCACATACACCTCAAAATCAGAGAATGGTAGACGCGTCCCTAACCTGGTGAAGAAACACTCGTACACGGGAACTAATGCCCCTCGAAAGAGCTACACACCCTCTCATTTGGGCCTACTGGAAGAATCGCCAATTTGACGTATCGCCTATTATGATGTAGGCCTGAGTTACGACTTTGGTGGTGTTCAAGACAGAAGGAGTCCCAACTATTTCAATGGCCACCCAATGATACCTACTTGCATTGGTCGACTCTATTAACCGAGTACTCTTACGATCGAACATTTCAACTCTATGATGATCATTGGGATTGACCCAAGACACGACGTTATGTCACCCTTCACACTCTAAGTAACGAGCAATCTCTACATCACTAGGATCATGACCAATATACTCTCAATATGTTAGAACAAAGTGACTGATATCTTCCATTCTTTGACAAATAGACTCTATTTTTGCCCCAATTACGACATGATGAGGCATCACTCTCTCAGCAAGGTTTCCACCCCTACCGAATTCCACAGGGAACGAAGATTCTAAAATGTTCATGGATGAAGTTTCGTCTGACAAATATTTTATAGACAAATCCTTCATCTTCAAACCATCACTGAATACAATGATTCCTTGTTTGGAACTCCCACTGACAGAAGGAAAGGAATGCGACTCAAACTTCATTTTCCCTCTCGAAGATGAAGAAACACTACCCTCTGAGTCACTCTCGACGATAATAAGGTTACCAGTCATCACGATAAAAATGCGATAAAAACTTGAGTAAAAGTTGAGGAGAAGAAAAGGTACCTTGAATAGAAGCGCAAAGGCTCTGAAATGAGAAGTGAAGCTGAAAAATCGAAGCTTTAGCACTTCAAATTTACGAACGTGCGATGGCGGTTACTCTAGTAAGTAAGTGATCTAAAACAAGAGAGAAAAACTCAAAGAGACAAGGGAAACTCATTTTGTGGAAGAACTAAAAAGTTTTTCGTCCTCTCTATCTTTATATATGTGAAGGAAATCGAACAGATAAGATCAAAAGTGGGAAATAAGAACAAATCGACGATCATATTTTATCTAGGAAAGACAACCGCACTCGAGTGTACTCAAGTACACAGAAAGTTGTGTCACATCAACCCGTACCTTTTTGGTCACACATCACAGAAAAACGACAGAACACTTCGATGATGAGACTACATTCAATGTTCACATTCACACCATTCCTAGGCAAAACCAAAGCAGCGTATATCAGTCGACACCTGAATAAACTCATTTGAGGTTGACCATTACTACTGAAATACTCTTCCGACATCAAACATGTCCGACGAGTCTTAAGGGCAACTGTTTCGAGCTGGCCAAAGATCCAGAACCTACCAGTTTGTGCCGACCAAGATCTAAGACCCTCTGATCTGCGACAACCAAAGATATGATTTCCACTACTCCTAACTGGTCAAAGGACCAATGGCAGAAGACCTGTTACCTAGCTTACTCCGCCAGACCCAAGGTATAAATACCTATGTAAATGGTTCTAAGGTATACATACAATCTCTAATCTCCACTTTCACTATCACATATCTTAGACTTAGACCTTAACTAACTTGGGTGTTGGAGTGCTAACCATGCAAGTACCCACCTTAGATCTACAGTATCAGAGATATCAACGTCAATTATCAGTATCATATTAGCACTGATACCCCTGGTTCAAAATGCACCGTGATCGCAAGCTCTAACCCAGCATCGCATTTGCAAATAAATATTGAAAATTCCGTTCCACCGTAGTTTTCTCAATCATCACCATTTCTAATTCTGCAACAAAATATATATTAATTTTAAAAAAGTCAAATAATCAGAATTTATATTTGTATAAAGTACCGAATACATTTTTTTTATTATATAATTTCAAACAAAATATCTCAAACAATATTATAAATTTTTTTCTACTTTTATTTATAAATTTTTTTATATTAAATAATTCATTAAAATATAAAACATTTTTTTTATATAAATAAGATCAAGAGTAATAAAAAATAAAAACCATCATGTATATTGCACGGAATGCCACGTTAGTACTTTATAAAAAAAATAAAAATTGAAAATATGAATTTGGACATTACACCAAATGAGTCCATTTTGGTAATAACAAGTTTCGAAGCAAGATTTTCGTTGCGTATATATAACCTTTCTCACACTTTCTCTTCTTCCTCATAACAACACCACAAAACTTCATTTCTTTCTCTCTTTTCCCTTTTAGTCAAAAGGGTTTCATAACTCTTCTCTCAAGGTAAATTTTCTCCATGTTAATGCTGGTTTTGTTCTTGTGTTAAGAAATTCGATTTGATTTCAGTGTTCATTACATGTACTTTTGCTTGATGTGTTTGTTTTGATTTCCGTTGAAATGAGATGGATCTGTTGCAATTTTCAGTTTGAGTGCTCAATTTCGAGCTTGATTTGATGTTTTTGATTGGATTCTGAATTGAACTTGTAATGGATCTGATTAATTAGTTGTTTTTATTTGAAAATTCAAGTTATGTAGTTCATTGTTCTTCATTGAGATGATAGATCTGATTTCAATTGAGCATATGTTGTTCATTGTTTGAATGGTCAACTTATAGTCAAACTGGCTGAATTTCACATTTTATGAATAAGTCATATGTCGCGGATTTGAACTTGGCGTCTCTGTAGACTGAGTCTGATGTGTCTGCCCAGTTACCGACTGAGCTTGCTTAACGGGACCTGATAGATCTGTATGTGTGTGTTAGATCTGTATTTTTGGAAGCTGTTTTATGGTTTCATGTGGCATATGCGTCATTTTCGTGTTATAGATCTTTCACTTATTCATGATCTGATTTCATATTCCTTTTTTATTCGAAAAAATTCACGTGGTGTTGCAACTAAATCTGATTGAGAAAAAAAGGATATGCACCATTAATAACGTCCAAATAGAATCAATCATTTTGTGGTTATTTTAAATTGTAGTTAGGAAGCTAGTTTACGTGGCAATATCATGAGTTTTCATTGGATGTAATTTTATAGAACTATTTTTTATGCCAATAGGGCTTATTCATTAATCTCATTTTGGATACATGTTTTTTATTGGAAAAATAAGTACTTTAGTTGGCCAAGAATGATCAATTCTTAAGATTTAATTGAGTCTACAATTTGAAATCATTGAGATTAAATTGAACCTTTGTTTTCCAGAATTATTGAACTATTCTTAATGTATTATTTCTACACGATAGTAGATTGATAGTTTCAAAATCGTGATTATGGCTATATTATGTTGTGTTTGTGCTAATTGATAGAATACAGAGTGATTTTCATTTCAAATTTCAATACGAAAGTGGCTTCCTTTTATGCCTGTTGTTTTTAGTTGTTACTGATCTGTTTGAATCTTGATTTGGATAGGTTATTTAGAAAAGCAAAATGGTGAAGATTTGTTGCATTGGTGCTGGATATGTTGGTGGTCCTACTATGGCAGTTATTGCACTTAAATGTCCATCCATCGAAGTGGCTGTTGTCGACATATCTGTATCCCGCATCACAGCCTGGAACAGCGACCAGCTTCCAATCTATGAACCTGGTCTTGACGATGTTGTAAAGCAATGTCGTGGCAAGAATCTCTTCTTCAGCACTGATGTCGAAAAGCATGTCTTTGAGGCTGACATAGTGTTTGTCTCTGTTAACACCCCGACTAAAACTCAGGGTCTCGGTGCTGGCAAAGCAGCAGATTTGACATATTGGGAGAGCGCTGCTCGCATGATTGCTGATGTCTCAAAGTCTGACAAAATTGTTGTCGAGAAATCAACTGTTCCTGTGAAAACTGCTGAGGCTATAGAGAAAATTTTGACTCACAATAGCAAGGGAATCAAATTCCAGATTCTATCAAACCCGGAGTTCCTTGCTGAGGGAACCGCAATCAAAGATCTTTTTAATCCCGACCGTGTTCTTATTGGAGGCAGGGAAACCCCCGAAGGCTTTACAGCTGTTCAGACATTGAAGAGTGTTTACGCTCATTGGGTTCCCGAGGAGAGAATACTAACCACGAATCTCTGGTCTGCCGAGCTATCTAAGCTCGCCGCTAATGCCTTTTTGGCTCAGAGGATTTCATCGGTTAATGCAATGTCAGCACTCTGCGAAGCCACCGGTGCAAACATTCAACAGGTGGCCTATTCCGTAGGCACTGACTCAAGGATTGGACCCAAGTTCCTCAACGCTAGTGTCGGTTTCGGTGGATCCTGCTTCCAGAAAGATATCTTGAACCTTGTTTACATCTGCGAGTGCAATGGCCTTCCAGAAGTTGCAGAATACTGGAAACAAGTTATCAAGATTAACGATTACCAGAAGAGTCGTTTTGTGAACCGCGTAGTCGCGTCTATGTTCAACACTGTTTCCAACAAAAAGATTGCTATTCTCGGATTCGCATTCAAGAAAGATACCGGTGACACAAGGGAAACTCCCGCCATTGATGTCTGCCAAGGACTACTCGGCGATAAAGCCAACCTCAGCATATTCGACCCACAAGTCACCGAAGACCAAATCCAGAGGGATCTATCAATGAACAAATTTGATTGGGACCACCCAATCCACTTGCAGCCAACAAGTCCAACAACAGTGAAGAAAGTGAGCGTGGTTTGGGACGCATACGAAGCAACAAAAGACGCACATGGTATCTGCATTCTGACCGAATGGGATGAGTTCAAGACACTTGATTATCAGAAGATATATGACAACATGCAAAAACCAGCATTTGTTTTTGATGGAAGGAACATTGTGGATGCTGACAAGTTACGTGAGATTGGTTTCATTGTTTACTCAATTGGGAAACAATTGGATGCATGGCTCAAGGATATGCCAGCTGTGGCATAAAATATATTGGTCATTTGATCCCACAATGAAAAGTCAAGAAGTATTGAGTTGAGGCATCTCAGTTTTATTCTTTAATATTTTTTGTTAAGAGTTTAATTTTTGTTTTGACTTGTTCACTTTCCCATAGTAGTTGATATAAATGGAGTATACATCATGAGAATGATGGAAACTTTATGTTTAATTGCTCTGTTTTTGTACTCATCCATTACTGTATGGCTGTTATGAATGAACTTTTGTTTGATTAATCTGCTCTTGTTACCAATGTAGATTATTGTTTTCAAATTTTGTGGAAAATATTTTGGCCTAGGATTAGCATGTAAGGAAATTTGAGATATTGAATGTCATTTTCATTCACAAATTGATCTGACCATTCATGATATAGACGCCCTGATCATTTATAAAGTCGGTGGGTGTGCAGTTCATCTTTGAAGGCGGACAATCATACGCCTAAATATTATTGGAGTTAAATAGTAATTTAACAGAATCTATATTTATTTTATCATGTTTAAATAGAGTGTATTAAACATAATTTTTATTTATTTTATCATGTTAAAATAGTGTGTAACCGCATAAACTCTTCAAAAATTTGAAAACTTCGCTAGCCAAAACAAATCTGCAAAGCTCACAATCAACCGTCCAACCAAATCATCATATTTTGCGTATCGTTCAATCAAACCATAGTTTGCCAAGAAACTTGATCTGCATAAGATCTTCAAAAACTCAACCGTCCAATCAAATCATCATACTTTGCCAATGTTCAATCAAACCATACTTTGCCAACCAAATCATCATACTTTGCCAATCGTTCAACCAAATCATACTTTGCCAAGAAACTTGACCTGCATAAGATCTTCAAAAGCTTGAGAAGCTTACTAGCCAACTGTCCAACCAAACCATACTTTGCCAAGAAACTTGAGAAGTTCACCAATAACAATCGTTCAACCTAACCATATTTTGCTAACCACCCAATCAAACCATACTTTGCCAAGAAATTTGAGAAGCTTGCCAGCCAACCGTCCAAACAAACCATATTTTGCCAAGAAACTTGAGAAACTTGTCAGCCAACTGTCCAACCAAACCATACTTTACCAACCGTCCAACGAACCAGACCCAATCTAATCTAGGTGGCTGTCCAACCAAACCATACTTTACCAACCGTCCAACGAACCAGACTCAATCTAATCTAGCTTAAATAAACAAGCTCGTCAGCCAACCAACCAAACCATATTTTGCTGACCACGCAACAAGCCACGTCCAATCGAATCTAACTTAATAAAACAGAAGATAGATTGATAAAAGAGAATGATTTTTATAGTATTAATAATTGAAGTGCAGAGATAAAAAAGAATCAATTTTTTTTTTTGAAATTATAAATGACAATCTTAAACAATTTATTTTTACATTTATGTCTATTATTATGAGATAAATAGAATATAATATTAAATCATTAAAACGTTTGACCACAATTATGATTATTAATATCTTAATTTTAACCATACTTAAATATAATTCTCTAAAAGGGAGTACAAAATTACACAAATACTAATTAAAGAATTAAAATTGTGATTTAATAAAAAATAAAATAAAAAAGTCCCTGTCCTAATATTCTTTGAACTGACCAACTAGTAGTAGCCACACTCAAAGCCATTCCTCCCTAAACCTCCCTCACTCTCCAAAACCCTCTCTCACATAATGGCCTCTCACCACCACAACCACAACCACAACCACCATCACCGCCGCCACCAATCTCCTCCACCACCTCCTCCTCCATCCCGTTGCTGCTGCACCCCTTCCTACACTTGCTGCATCCCCCAAAACCCCCATCTTTCCCCACAACACGACCACCTCGTACAATCCATTTACTCCCTCATCCTTTCTCAACAACACAACAACCTCGTACACGACCACCTCCGTCCCACTCAAATCCACCCCGACAACCTCGTACACCCCAAATCACACACTCTTCAAAATCACAAACACCAATCTACAATCTCATCTCTTCTCCACCGCATTGAATCCCTTGAATCCTCTCTCAACCATCATCATCATCAAACTCATCAATCTCTCCGCCATTCTGCAGCATCCATTATCCAAACCCATTTCCGTTCCTTTCTTGTTCGTAGATCAAAAACCCTAAGAAACCTCAAACACCTTGCATCTATCAAATCCTCTCTCATTTCTCTCAGATCCTCTTTTTCAACACATACCCATTTCGATTTTCCACCTCTTTCTCTCAAAGCTGTCAACTTGCTCCTTCAACTTGATTCCATTCAGGTAACCCAACTCTGAGTATTTTTCATTTTAATTTAATTTATTTAGGAATTTCTAAGGTTTTGATATAGTGATTATGGAATTGAATTGGTTCTTGTTTTGTGTTGTTTATTCTGAGAGTAAAAATTTGAAATTTTTCTTAGGATTGTGATAAAATGATTGTGGATGGGAAAAGGTCTATAAGTAGAGATTTAGTTCAGTTTTTGGACTTGATCGAAGAGGTTGCGGCGAAAAAGCATATACTGCATGTTAAAGCAGTAAAGAGTTCTAGGTCTGGTCAGAAAATTGAGAGACAGAGAAATTCAGATGGTGATGATGAGAAGGAGAAGCTGTTGAAGAATTTGAGGGGTAGGGTTGAGAAGATTAGTAAATTGTGTAAGGTTTATGAAGATGACGAAGAACGTTTAGAGAACGAGGAGGGTGTTCACGACCATGACGATGATTATGATGACGATGGAGATGGAGTAACCGGTGTTTTGATGAGTAGAAGGGATAGGAACAAAAACGAGGTAATTGTTAAAAGGCGAGAAGTTCAACCTAGAACGAAGAAAAGTGTGAGATTTGCAGAGAATGGTAAGGTTTACGAGGTTTATAGCATGAGAACTGGTGAATCGGATGGTAGTTCATCGAATGATGAACAAGGTGAGGTATTGGAGAATGGAAAGTTTGCGGTTGTAGATGTTGTGGACTCTTCTCAAGGTGGTGAAGACGAGGAGGACGACGTGCTGGTGGAGGACAGTGGAGGATCGACGCATAGTAGTGACGACGGAGATTTAGTGAAAGAGAAGCTTCTGTTTTCTCCTCCGTTGCCGCTTAAGATGGAAAACAGAAGTGATTCGAAGAGTAGAGGTGTGAAAATTTTGTCGTGAAATGGCTTAACATGTAAGGCTTTGGTTATGTTTTGATTGTATTGTAGAATAATTTGATTTGGACTTTAGATTGTTTGGTAGAGTTCATTTGTGTGTCTAATTGATCTTTGGTTCTGTAAAATGAGTATCAGCAATGTTTGAATATATGATTCTATGGTGATACCATGTACTTATGCATCAAAGGTTTTTGAACACAATGGAATGACACCATTTAGTGTTATCTTTTGATTAGACACAATGAAATACAAACAACAAAGAATGATGAAGGTCATAATTTACAGTGTGTTAAACAAGTATTTGAGAACTTTTGTTTCTATAGACCAAGTCCCTGGGAGAAATAAAGAATTGATTACAATTTGAACAATATATCACATGATATTGCAT